>VVAS01111536.1:0-10443 GCA_015103295.1 Ptychochromis oligacanthus | reverse complement strand
TCACTTTTCATTTATTCTTCCATATTGTCTCTTTTGTCCTATCTCCCTCTCCTCTCTTCTGTTTCTCCTCAGCCCCAACCGGTCGCGGCAGATGACTGCCCCTCCCTGAGCCTGGTTCTGCCGGAGGTTTCTTCCTGTTAAAAGGGAGTTTTTCCTTCCCATTGTCGCCAAGTGCTTGCTCATAGGGGGTCGTCTGATTGTTGGGGTTTTCTGTCCAATATTTTAGGGTCTTGACTGTAACATATAAAGTGCCATGAGGCGACTGTTGTTGTGATTTGGCGCTATATAAATAAAATTGATTTGAATTGAATTGAATTGAAAGCACCAGCGTTTGCGTTTGGACTGAGTCACATCAGCACAGCAGGTTTTTATTTTTTTCATCTGCACAACTTTTGACAAGAAAAGTGAAAACAGCTAATGAGACTTTAGTCATGGTGTTTTCAGGTCAGCGGCTGTAAAAACACACAACACTGGAGCTGGGATCCAGGGTGGGTTAACCTAACCCTTTAAACACACAATATGAACACGCCCCAAAGCTGAAACCATGTTCTCTGGCAGTTCCAGTTTCTTAGGCTGGAAAACCATAAGTGCTACCTGCACAGACGTGTGGAGTCATTGACTCTGTCACTGTGTGCTAATAAGCTGAGATGAAAGTGTAAGGTCTTTCTGGCAGCTTCAATGATAATGCTAAATGTGTGATGGATTTTTATTAGCTGATAAATAAAGGCTTGCAAATTGCTTGAAAATGGACCATTTGCTACAATCACAGCCTTGCAGACCTGTAGCCTTCATGCTTTCAGTTCGTTAAGGTAATATGGAGAAATTTCACCCCATGCTTTCTGAAGTGCCTCCCACAGGTTGCATTGGTTTGATGGCCACTTGGTACACTTAAGCTGTTCATTACGACATCTCAATAGGGTTGAAATCTGGTTACTGTGCTAGCCACTGCATCATATACAAAATACCAGCTGAATGCTTCTTCTCTAATTGGTTCTTGCATAGCTTTGTTTTGTGCTTTGGGTCCTTTTGTTGGAGGAATGTGGATCCAATCAAAACAGCATGCAGAAGGTATGGCATGGCTTCACAAAATGGATCTACAGTCTTCTTTCTTTAAGATCTCTTTTCTCCTGTACAAATCTGTTATTTTACCACCACCAAAGCACCCCAAACCATGACATTTCGCAATCATGCTTGACAGATGGTGTCAAGCACTCCTACAGCACCTTTAATTTGTTCTACTTCTCGAAAATGTTCTTCTTATTGACCCAAGCACCTCACACTTATATCCATCAGCCCTTCAATGTCTGTGTTCTTTTAACCATCTCAATCTTTTCCTTTCAGTAGCCAGCTTTTCACAGGCTTGTTGCTTTGCAAATCTGCCTAGAAGGCCAGCATCCCACACTGAGACTGGTGTTTTGCAGGTACCATTTAGGACCTGTGATGTGTGTGCTTTTCAAACACACGCATCAAAGACTCTGATGTACTTTGTCCTTTTGCTCAGCTGTGCACCAGGGCCTCCCACTTATCTTTCTATTCTGGTTAAAGCCAGAGTGCTGTTCTGTAAAGGGTAACACAAAGTTCTTTCTTATTTGTTTTGTGATTTCCAGCATGGAACAGCCTTCATTTCTTAGAAAAAACACTTCTTTTTTTTTGTTGCCATTTTCAGATTATGATCTGAGCCACACAGACTGATGCTCCAGACACTGAACTTACAAATGTAATGCTTCTTTAATGGCAACACAGTTTTCAGCTGTGCAAATACGATCAGTCACACTTTTAACAAGATAAACTTGCATTTGTGCCGTTGTAATACAGGACTGATTATTGCTGTATTCCTATTTAGATGTTCCATTAAAATAATTATTATTTATGATTCCATTAATCATTAATTGTTTACAACAAGTTTGATCAGCTTAATATATAATTAAATAGATCGAGTGACCTTTTTCTTTCAAAAGCAAGGGCCTTCCATACATAATGTGAATTTTTCTAATGCTGCTAAACCAGTAAACAGACAAAACACCCACTCTGGCTATTCAAGTATTATATTATTGGCTGTATTGAAAGGGGAGCTTTTTACTCATGGTTTTATGTCATAGGATGCAAAAATGCTCCAAAATAACTTGTGACCAGCAGTGGAGCTGTATCTATTGTTCGGAAGTTTTTTGGCTTTAAAAAACGAGACTCATTTTATTGTCATTTCTGCTTGTGCTGCTTCCATCCTGGACTTTGACTGTATGCGGGGCTCAGAGATCCTCCACATTCAGCCACATGGAGCCAGATGAGGCAAAGACCACAGAACGATTTATTCTAGATTAAAAGCATTTTCAGGGGATGTGCGATGATTTGTACACTGCTAAGATTAAGATGATGGTTTAAGGTAATCACCCTATTAATGATGGAGATATATTGGCTTAATGCCGCAACTGCGTTCAGATGAACTGGAGAAACCTAATGGTGTCAACAACCGATTATTTGGTGTAAGTAATATGCAGAATTCCATGCTCTTAAAATTAGGATTGTGATAATAACTACAAGTTAAAAGGGTGACTGCCTTGTCTGTGACTTAGGTTTACTGATGTATTATAACAGGTTCAAAACTGAACAATGCAAAACTGGTCATGGGACACAGGCCAAGGACTGATCACCGTTGCTGGGCCTGCCTCTGGGTTCACAGGGAGTATAGTTGTTAAAAGGCTGAAACCCCCTCCTGAGGACAACTACTGATGATGTGTCCGAAAATTCTAATTGGATTTTGATACTCATGTTGTAATATTGATGTAACTGTCTGGATGTGTTTTATAAAGACTGTACGGGCCGGAATGGTGGCCTCCAGGTGCTTTGGATACCCTACTCATGATTTTACATTACTCTTAATATTCCAAGACCTCACAGTGGTTTAGGATGGACACTTGATCTGGTCCTTTCTGTTTGACCACAAAACAATTTGCACGACTAAATTTGGAGGAGTAAGTCCAAATGGAGTTTGATTTAAAGTTGTTCTTCACACCGTTAATGTGAATGAGCCATCTGTCAACTTTGTTTAAAAACAGCAGCAACAAAAAGTGTTGTTAAATCAAACTGAAAAGCATTTTTTTTTTATGTTTAATTTCTTTTTTATCATTACATTCAACTGTTTATATATTATACTCCTGACAGAAGAATCAGCCATTGTAAACCAACTTAAAGGCTCACTTATGCAAAGCAGAAACCACAAATAAAAGAATGTCAACAAATACTGTGATACAAATTTTTGACCATACTGCTCAGTGCTCCTTTCTGTGAATTCAAAATGGGCCTGATTCACTTACAGAAATGCTTTATTCTCTGTCAAGATTGTGACATGTTTACTTATCTACACATGGTGAGCCTAACAGGAGAGGACATCATGTAACCATTATCACAATAAAATACTCCCTCTAAGGTACTAGTTCTTTGTTCAGAGTTGTCAGGTTAGCGGCTCAGTGTGGGCGTTCAGAGCACACTCACCACAAGAGAGAGTGGCCTCTTCCATGACACCACTCCGATGAGACCAGAGAGCAGAACCTGGGAGAAAAAAACAAACAAAACAGATACTGTAAGAGAAGATACTGACACGTATATGAAATCACAGCACATATATTTAATAAATAATGTTCCTGTCTCTGTGCAGTAGAAATGTTCTTCATAAAATTCTTAGTTTTGACCATCATTCCTGCTGCAAAGGTTAAGAGCCACTGATGCAGATGATTAGACTTTGTCCATCCATCCATCCGTTTTCTTCCACTTATCCACTGCTGGGTAGCAGGGGGGCTGAAGCCTATCCTAGCTGCAAGAGGCAGGGTACACCCTAGACAGATCACCACTCTGTCACAGGGCTAACACAGAGAGACAGACAACCGTTCACGCTTACATTCACACCTACGGCCAATTTAGAATCACCAATTAATCTAACCCCATGCATGTCTTTGGACTGTGGGAGGAAGCCGGAGTACCCGGAGAGAACATGCAAACTCCACAGAGAAAGGTCCCGGCCAGACGGTGGATTCAAACCCACGACCTTCTTGCTGTGCTCGCACCACCGTGCCATCCAACTACATCTTTTTTTCGGCAGTAGTACCGATGAAATGTGGTCACAGTGTTTAGATTATTTTTGCAACAGCGTCCAACAAGGCTCAGTCAGTCGTTATAAATGACATTAACTCTCTGTGTGTTTTAGTGTTTTGAACACAATGAGCTTTTCTGTACTGTGCACAAGCGTGAGACCACACTTTGAAAAATTTGAATTTCAAAAGCTATTCTAATGTTTTTCTGGCTTCCTGCGTGACTCACTCTACTGAAAACTCCACACAGGAAACTGTCCTCTTACTACTCATTTAATTGAGCTGCTGTCAGTGACTGAAATGAGCTCAAAAGGCTGTTTGCTTTCACTACATCTTCAATACACTTTGACAGATGTTATGTTACAAAGATTTACTTGAGCCTCATTTTGGCCAGTAAACAACAAGAGAAAACGAGAGAAAATTCAGAAAATCATCACACAAAATCCCACAAATAAAAGTACTGACAAGTATTAAAAAGTAATTTAAAGTTAAATTTTAAAGTAGGTTCAGGATGTTTTGCACCTCTGAGGTGTTATGAGGAACCATCAGCCTTTACTGTGATCTGATCTGATGTCATGGTTGTTAAAAATGCAGAGACAGTCAATGTCTAGTTAATCTGGTACACATGTGCAGTCTAAGGCCTCAGGCAGACAAGCTTAGAGACCGGTCGACAATCCCCTGACAACCAGTCGCTAGGGAAATGGTAAATGGTAAATGGACTGGTTCTTATATAGCGCTTTATCAGCTCTGGTTTGAGCCCTCAAAGCGTATATGAAAAAAATGTGGGAAAAAAAAAAAGGGAAAAATGTGTATTCCCATTAGTGAGCGGTAGCCCGAGGTTGCTGGCTGTCGCTAGGTGAAATCGATTGCAGATAGGGTGCTGCACCAAAAGCCTCCTTGTGATTGCTTTGGTTGCTAGTAGGTTGCCATGGTTGCCCCTATTTTGCATGGAAGAGGACGTGTGGACGTGTCTACAAATGCTCACCAACCACTCACTGAACAGTAATGAAACTCCTTACCTTACCGGAACTTTTATTTTGAAGGGCAAAATTCTCCATTTACAGTTTACATCGCACTTTTCACTGTTTCACTACCACTAGTTGACGAGTGTTTGCAGACAAGTCAGCATCTTCCACACAAACTATGGGCAACTGCAGCAATCTGCTAGCAACCAAAGCAATCCCAAGGACATTTTTTTTGTGCAGCATCTAACAACTGTCAGCAAACTCACCAACTGGTCATGGAATGCACATTTTTCCCTAGCGACCGGTGGTTGCCAGGGGGTCACCAACTGGTCTCTAGGCCTGTGTGACTGAGGCCTGAGATAATTCACTGTAACTCTTCTGACATAAAGTCTGCTTTTAATATCCTAATAATGTTCTCTTTTTGATGTCACTGTCATAAACGTGTTAGTGCAACTATATGTTGCAGCACTGAGGTCGTAGGCAATGATGGTCAGTGTTGGGTGTTACTGCAACTGTAATCACATTACATTTTTCTGTAACCTATAAATGTAACACATTACAGCACTAAATATGGTAATCACATTATGGCTACTGCTAATTAAGTTGATAATCGACTGATAATTAACTTCATTATATAAGTTCTTAAATTATTTTCACAGTGGGCAAATAACGTAAAAAAAAAATTAAAACATGTTTGGTTTCTTGAGCTACAAAGGAGGAAACGCGTAGAGCGATCTACAACTTTTGAGGGGTGGGGATATAGATACTACTTTTATTTTCATTGCACGAAGGGACAAGAATGTGACAGTAAAGTGCAAACTGTGACCAGGACTGAAACAACCATCCATTGCTGCTAACACAACATCTGATCTGTGCAAGCTTCTGCAGAGACAGCATGCTAACACAAAACTAGCAGCAAAGAACCCAGAATAATGTTGAAGCTGAATGTATGCCAGCCCCAACCAAGCAGCTAAAGCTTGAAGCTTGAGAAAATCCAGTGGTGAGGTTTGTAGCATTGTAGCCCTCATTTTTACCTGTACCCGTTTCTACAGTAGAATCTTTGTAGCTACATTTTTCCATGGTCACCACATTGGTTGTGTTGCATGCCAGCTGCATGACTCACTGCAGTCTTCTGCAGTGGTGACGCCTCCCAGAAAAACCTCTGCATCTGCACTGGTATAGGAATAGAAGAAGTCGAAACAGGAAGCAAAGAAATTGCTGAGTCTTTTTTTCCAGATTTCTCCAGAAAGCCTAATCTCTTCAAACTGTTGCAGCATCACCCTCTAGATAATCTGACAATCTCTGAGCTCCTGTGCTGATATATCATTGAAATGGAGGTGAAGACTGACACAATCGTACACTCGTTTCTTTACACTTCACACTGCATGCTCCAGGTTACAAAAATCGAGAGGTGTGCGACGAGCCGAAACAACACCAAAGCGTGCGCACACCAGCAGTTGTGATGCCAATTTTGGTGCGCAACGGCGACAGCGGTGAGAATAAACCAGGTTTAAGGTTTGCTGTTGACTGGTAATTATACGACAATGCATCTCAGGCCATGTTGTGGAGTAACACAAAACTAATGTGATAAGTAGTGTAACAAATTAGTTTCTACAGAGAGTAAATAAGTAATGTAATGCATTACTTTAAAAAAAAAAGTATTAGTAATACATTACTTTTTCTGAGTAATGATCCCAAAACTGGTGATGGTACAGACCAGCACAAACATTTTAACAAAGCCCTTACTCATGTATATATTACAGAGTTTACACACTTCAGAACAACAAAGCTATAATGGTGTATCTTAAAAGTTAAACAGGTCCTTCACTCATGTGATGGATGGTGATTAGATTCTTGGCTCCTGCTCTCTGAATGTCAAAGTCACAAGTGATTTGCATCCAAGAATCTAATCATAGAAAAAAAAGTCCTGTATGCATAAAATAAATGATCAGTGACACAATACTGACCCAGCCTGTATACTGGTGTATGCACTGACAGTATGCAGAGTGTTGTAGTGCTAGATGCTGTCTAGTGGTTTAAGGGTAAAGGCAGCAGTACCAACATTCAGCATATCTCTATAATCCACAGTGAAGTGGCTTGTTTGATGTTTCAAGGATCCGCTTTAAATTTGGAGTTTGTAAAAAAAAAGGTTTTCATAGTGAATTTCTATCTAACTCAATTCCAGAAGTGTGTGTATAATGTATTGTTTAGATTTACACTGACTGCATGAATCAGAGGAGGAACATCAAAGGAACTGTGCTCTTTTTCCACACACATCAGGGTACAGGGGATGAAGAATGGTGCACAAAAAAATGACAACCCTTCCAAGGAAAATGGACTACTAAACACAGGAGACAGCTGTAGGAAATATTCATTTCTCTTCCCCATGACCATCAAAGCACTGTGCTCCTAACCTTAGCACAGTTAAGTTCGTCCTGTGTTGTTTTTCCTCGTTGGACATCATGCTAAAAATGCAGCATGTTGTGTTACTGCCCTGACTTCATCGGTGTCTCCCAGGAGCTTCGGGCTTTCTCTATTAGCACTGATTGTCTTTTAGATTTTGAGCTCCATCTACCTGGAACTAGTTACCCTGAAGCCTCTGCTAAAACGAAACAATTGTGTTGTGATCTCTGTTTTTCCTTCTACTCCCATCTGCTATTGATGTGCCTTTTTGATTTAAATCCAAGTAATTCTGCCTTTTCAAATGAGATGCCTGATTAAACCCAGCAGAGATTTAAAAACGCGCGCACACACACACACACACTGCATGGTTTTCTTCACACTTCACTCTAGGTGTGGGCTTAATTTTTTACAGTGCGTGTAACTGTAGGTGTGAATTTGCGCATCGTCGAAATGTGTGTGAACAAAGGGTACTGATAGCCTTCGGCTCTCTGTTTGTCCATGGTCTCTCTCTGTGCCTTTCACCCTTCTTTACCCTCCATTAAACACCAACATGCTCTCCCCTTTTCCCCGTTCATGCTGTGCTCCTTCCTTCTGTCCACTCACTTTCTTGATATCCACCTTCTCCCTGTAAGTTTTGCCACCTTTCCCTTTCCAATTTCTCACTGTATCGCACTCCATCGCTGTATTTCTTGCTGCTGCTGCTCTGCGCCCACACAGTCACACTATATTTCTGCACTTACACACTTACTTTCACTAAGCTCTATCCAGACTTCTCATTTCTCTTCCCCTCTCCATCTTGTTCCACTTTCTAGTCAATCTTCTACTTCTGCACTCACCTTGATACCCACAGGAACCGGCGAACGGGATGTCAATATTTCATTTCAGCACACACACACAAAGACACACACGTCTTTTTTTAACTTTGTTTTTCTTTATTTTATTTTATTTTTTTTTAATTCTTGTGCTTTTAAACAAATTCCACAAAAGAAAATCTAAACCCAAAATAAATAAGTCAAACTCAGTGCCAAAGAACTCAGTTATCTACAGACTTTTAAGTAACACTGAAGTCTTTGCATCTTTTAAAATAGTTTTTGGACAACAGCATAATTGGCAAGAACGCACATCATGTCAGTTATGTTAGACTTTCTATTTCTATTGGACTTGTGTTACTCAAACAACAAGTTCACTGTTTTGAAAAGATTAAATACAAATAATGATTTCACTCCACAAATTTAGAAGAAGGGGCCCACAATCTGGTTTTACATTCAGTTTTTTGACCCTACTTCTAACTTGATTTAATACCTCCGTATTATCTTAAGACCATAAACTCCTAGTGAGGTCTTATTTAATGCATCTTGACGTTCATTTTGTAAATTATGATCACACTTAGAGTAAAGAGACAATAAAGCAGGGTGTGGAGACCTACCCTGCAGGGTACACTGTGTCAGTCTCTCAGTCAGATCCACCCCTTTTTCATGACAGCTGGTTTCCAAAAGCTCAGACTGACCAGCCAAAATGTTGAACTGAGGCTTTAAAATGGTAGTCCTCAGACCGCAATGGGACACATCATGGTGGCTATGTCTTTCTTTTATACACACTGGATCAAGCCTGGGTAGATATCACCAAGTCTATGACCCCCCATGCCAGTATCTACTGACTCTTATTATCCCACTGTCTTTACAAGCTATTATTGTTCTGTTTTTTTATTACTCTCAATCTGACTACATGCGCTTTGTTCTTTTTGCTTTATCACTTCCCATCTGTGAAGCATGAAGACTGCTAGTTTTTCTGCTACACGCTATCTGAAAAACATCGGCAGAAAATGAAGCATGTGCAGTTAATTAAAGCAGGAAAGGAAGAGCATTTGAAATGCATTTGAACAAAGACAGAAACTGTAAAAAGCTGCAGCCACCGTCAGTGGATATTAGACTGACTGTGTGTGCACTTGCTGAACTAATAATGTCTGCTGTGTCTGCTCTGCTCATTGCTGGTGTAAACTGCATCAGGAGACAGAGGCTTGTGTTACTGCAGGTATAGTCACCTTCTTTATACTGGTGCCAGGCACTGCGACAAGGAGTCCAGAGATGTTGTGTCACTTTTACAGACCTCTCTCTCTCTTCCTCTCTCTCTCTGCTTGGTGCTGCTCTTGGCAGCAGAGAGCAAATGCACTGCACAATGCACAATCAAGCCTGAACTGAGCTCCTGTCACAGAGCAGTTTCTTCTTACTTATCCAACTCTGAGAGATTTCCATAATTATGCAACATGATTTCACTCTGTTACTTTTAAGGAATTTAGAACTTGGATCAAAATGTTGTCGTTCTGTTCTTGATTCTTATCACACTGATGTGCTTGACCTGCTTCACCTTTGCACTGATATGAGAGTAAGAATAAAGAAATAGATTTAGCATCCAAGCACAGTCGCATTCATATCATTGTAGATATCAAGCGTGCAAGCAAGCATGCAGCACACGCACTGATGGCTGAATGGTCACCAGTCCAAGGGCAGAGAATATACCTGAAATGTGGGGAAGCTCTTTCTCTCTCTGTCTCTCATGCTCTCCTTCCTTTTCCTCTCCTGTGCAATGCATTCGTGGGTGCCCCATGTAGACGTGTGGAGGACAATGTGTGTACCCGTGTGTCTGTTTGAGAAGTGAAATGATGTGAGAGCAAGAACCATGTGATAGCTTTGCTGGCTGTCAGTCACTGGAGGCTTTTCCTCTTGGCTGCTCCCAGAACAGGATTAACATTCAATGCTTAGCAGCATTAGTCACTGAAACCTGGGCAACACACACCCACTAACGTGCTGAAAAAATGCTGAAGATCTCCGACTTTTTCCTGAAGGCATTTCATCTAAATTTATAAACTGTTTGCCGAAACATTGACCAATCAAATCAATCAAATGGGTCAGTAAAACAAAAAAATTTGAAGTTTCTAAGTATTTTTTTTTTTTTTTTAAAGATACACTGACTCTGTTAATAAGGTGGAACCTTTT
>VVAS01111532.1:0-11869 GCA_015103295.1 Ptychochromis oligacanthus | reverse complement strand
TAAGGTGGTGTGGACTTGGCATAAAGTTCCTAAACTTTATTTGTGGTGTTCTTTACACCCGTGTTTAGTAGCAATTTGACAAATTACATATTAAGTCCGTTCTGCACTGCAGCTTTGGGGGATTCTGCTAGAAATGAGTTCTTTAGCTCTGGTTTGGACTTAAGGACTGCATATACCTTTTTTATTGTTAGGATAGAGGACAGGCAGCTCCGGGCACCTTCTCTTTAAGTATTAATAGAGAAAGCTAAAGAGGTTATAAAATACTCTGGTAACTGAAGTGAACCAGAGGGGATAAATTAGGCAGTGGTGAATTATCCTTAGAAGTAATGAAGTGTCTTGTTCATACCAAAGGATGAAGAATGAGGAAAGCCCGTGGGGTGTAGTGCATACAGGTGGCAGTCAAAATGAGACCTACACTGCATGGTCACTCTCAACTTGGTATAGCAGTTTTTGTTTTTTTTTTTTTAGATTGAGGAACTTTAAGACAGCTAGGTGGCTTTTTTACTTTGTCTCATCGTTATCATTCAGTATTAAACTATGATGCTCAGCAGTCCACAGTTACACAGCTTAAGGCAGTTTGTGCTCAGATCACTTTGTATGAGCAGTTTGAATTCAATTAGGCTTCACCTTTTTATAATTATGCTCACACCAGGCAGATTGGTATGTGTATGGGTGTGTGATAAAACAGTAATTAACAAGGGCCGCGATACTCCCATGACTGACTAATGATCTAATCTTGTCGGTTGCATCAGACCCCCACAAAAAATGTGTTTTGTTGTTGTAACTAATAAGACTACAACAATTTTGCAGCTCTTGAGAAATGAACATAGAAAACAATCTTGGGACTTTAGTCAAGGCTCTAATTTTAGGGTTAATTTGTTGTAGTAATACATTCTAATGTCAGTTATAGGTTGATGCTGGTCCCACTTTACATTTTAGTCATTTTTTTATGCAAGAGCATTGCAAACATTGTCTTAATGTAGCTCTGTGGCCTGTCTGTGGTACACAGAGCCCTTTTGTTCTTACTGAAGTAAATCTTTCAAAAAATGGGTCACAAAATAGCTATATGTTTTATTTGACAGAAGAAGGCTCTCCAAAGAAGAGTTAAAACTTGCCAGTATATCAGATTATATATCTGCCATAGATTTGCCACACAAATTGGTTATTTCCAGCATCAGGACCACAGTTGTGGAATTGACTCGAGCGTGTCTGTGTGTTCATTTATCTGTATGATTTAGGTAACTGCAAAGGTTGTTTTTTTGTTTAAAAGCTCCATTAATTGCCAGCCACATAACAAGCTGCAACACTGATATATTATCACCTTATAAAGTTTGTTATGGCAAATGTGAGAGTAAAAATCAAGCTGACATGAACATTAGCTGCATACTGCCAGTTGAAGCCGTACTGATGACATATTTGAGAATTTATTGAAAATGTAAAATTGTGTGCCAAAGGAGAAAAAAACAAAACAATGAATGAGCTTTAAGGTTAATAAAGCTTTGCAGAGCTTATTGGTACTGCAGTGTTGGGTGATTATGAGGATATGAGCTTTCACACACAACAGTGATGTGATCCTGTTTTGTGTAAGAATATTTGTTAGAGTAAATTCAAGTGTGGCTAGATATAATCTTTTCTTTTCTTTTTTTCTGGTCTCAAGTTTCACAAAGTGAAAGTATACTGTGAGTTATTAAAATGGGATTTCATCATAGGATAAAGAATATCTCCCCCACAGTGCATTACTGTCATAACTTACTTATCATTCAGCAAATATGACTTTATTCATATGCACAATGGACACCTCAGGGTAACCATTTCAGTATTATTTGATAAGAGACCCGTGGGTAGTGATGCCTGAAATGATTTGGGTCCAAGTGCATAGTGAGAGGAAGAGGAAACAGGAGCAATTGTGGAATGCCTTTCTCTTCCTTTTCATCTTTGTCCTGGTGTGTTTGTTTCCAGTTATGTTGTTTCGCAGATTAAGAGGAAATGGTGCGGGTTGTATGCCTTTGTTATGATTTACTGTCAACCTCTCCGTTTCCACGTGGGGAAGGGCAGGAACGGCACAGCCAGACCACTATTATCAGATCATCAGCTCAGTGTCAGGTATCAGAGGTAGTAAACTCTCTATTTCATCTTCACCACCTGCAGTGTAATGAAAGGAGTGGAATGTGCGGATGGAAACCATTAGCAATGAAGCAGTATGACATGCTGCAGTGAGCATGGAAATGAGTAAAAGACACAGGTGCAGTACAGGTGATTGGCAGGTAATCTGATCTCTGCACCGAAGGGTGGCAATGTAATTTGACAACATATATTTTAATATAATCACGAAATTCCTGATATTTTTTTCTTCCATCTCAGTTTCAGATTATCTGCATGTCTTTCCTCTTATCACCGTTTATCTGTTATAGCTCTGCTACAGCTGTCCCAGTTACTATCAACTGTATATTTATCACAAGTTTTTTTGTGCCAGTTCACTTGTTCTATTGTATGTTAGAAAATTACTTACATATTGATATATATCATGGAATATGATCTTTCTAAATTCAGTGCATCAGTGCAAGGTGTCGGTTTTTTTGTCTTCATTTACAGAGTGACAGCTTTAACGAAGGTTGTACATTATTACATTACAAATGAGCAAGTGTTCCCCTCCAAAAGAAAAGGCGTGAAGATGTACTGGGAAAATAAGGTACCAATATTAAGCTTACAGGAGATACAACTGACCCATTATACAACATCAATTTAGTTCTATCTAGTTCTGTTTCCCTTACGATATGTTTAGTGGCCACTGAGATGCTATGACCTGTTTGCCCAGACTGTCTTGGCAAAGAAATGTTTTCACCTTTGATCAGTTGTTAGTTTACTTAGTGTTGTGTTTAATTGCAATTCACAGTTTAATCCATGATAAGCCGGGTTTTTGAAAATTTTGAGCATTTGGATAATTTTATTTGTTTATTGTTACATTTGGTTGACTGGCTGCATTCCAGTTGTGAGCTGTTAATTAGTGGTTGGCTGGCATTTACTTCTGAGATTCCTGTCACCTCCGCGGAAATTCCCTCGAGTCATACTTTAAACTGTGAGGTGCTCAGCAGTGCAGGTTAAACTTTCTGAAGGTTATTTTCTGCCTTTTATTTTCTCCTCAACATACCATTAAGTACATTTAAACACACCAGTAATATTTGCATATTATTTCACTGCATGATATTTTGATATGGTTGTTAAGCATAACTTTGAAATGGTGAAAAATTCTTGTGAATTCAGGTTTTATTCAATACTGAAATGAGGCTAGCTAGGCTATTATGATGTTTGATAGTTGAGGCTACATTGGCCTCAGTTTGAGAAACAGCCTCAGAATGTGAACAAGCTACAGGTCCCTCTTCATCCACTTCTCCTGTTTCATGGTATTAGGATTTCATGGAACCTGAAAAAGGTGCAGCTAAAAATGATTTCTTAGGATTGGGGATGGTTGTTGATCGAATTTTAGTGATAACAATGCCATAAGCACTTCTCTTTATAGTCCTGATTCTTAATTCGTAATGTGGGAAAGCACAGGTTTGTAGCTGTTTCATTCTCTGTGGAAGCTCACTAGTAAAAATGCTTAAATGTGACTAAGGTGTGATACACTTCACTGCCAAGACTTTATCACCATTTTTTTGCAATGCACAGCTGTCAGAAAAAAATGATTGATAAGCCTGGAGGAAGGGCTGTACTCTCTATCACCTGCTCAGTTGCTTGGTCAGGTCTCTCTTCTGACCAAATTTTCATAGGTCGGACAACTGCTGATGATACTTTAACAAGGAAAAAAAGTGCTGAATTAATAGCCTTCCATAATGAAGCCATTACTTTTGGCTGTTTTCACACTTTGGACTCACACCACCCTAATAGAGACCTCTGGAACTAACTTATTAATCAACTTAATTTATTGAACCTTTACTCAGAATATCCTGCAGCGTAATTAACACCATGCCAAAGAACTCACTGGTGTGGCTGCATTTTGTAAAAAAATATAGTACAAATAGTTGAGGGCAAACTTTGCAGAAGTTTGCACGTCACAGCTCAACAACCAACATCTAAAAACAGTAGGCTAACCTGTCTGCATTTTGATTTCACAAATGGAATTTTCAAATTTATTGGTCAGGACATTAGGCCCATTAGCGCTATTCCTCAATAGTTCTTGTGTCCATAAGTTGATATAGTTCTGTTTTTGAAAATTATTTAATATGAGCAAGTGCATGCTGATCAGCTCTGCGTCTGTTATAAGTGATTTGTGATGAAAAGCTAGCTATTTATGTCCTCAACTGGACATTTCTTCATTCCATTCTCTAGGTTGGATGTCTGGTGTATAGTGTTTGTGGTTTCCTTTTTCTTTCCTTAATTTAAGTCATTCTGTAAATTCCTTCATATGTTTAGGCTAATTTTTTGTCCAGCTGCATCACCCAAATCCACTGTGCTCCACCAGGTGGACATCCACATTTACATTATCCTCTAAGATATTTTGTTCAGTTTGATGCTGGTTAGGTGTTGAGGCTACAGCACCTACTTCATGATAGTGGTGTGCAGTGCGATTTTTACACCATGCTATGTTTCTTATCAACATAATTTTATTCTCTTCAATTCAGTATTAGTATCATTAGTCCATTAGGTTTTGGTTCTGTACATGTTACATAATTTGCACAAGAAAACTTATAAATATCTCCCAAGCTTCCTATAGCTGTTACTCTGATTGTTTTGACCTCACTGAGCTTCTGTCAAGCCTTTGGAGTCAGCTTAGTTTTTCTGAGATTAGGACTACCTGGTAACCTTATCCCACTTTATGCAAATCAATATTTCTTGATCATGAGTGTGCTGAGATCTATATTTTATGTGAGGCTCAGGTCACATCAGCAGATTCCTCTCATGGATAGCAAATACTAGATTGTTCTTTTATAAGGCAGAGGATATCCAATCCATATCTCCAAATTTTGTTCCATTGATTTGACTCCAGGTTTGCTGATCCATTACCTTAATTTCTACAGCCTACATGGTGATTTTGAAGTATGTGTTTGCTTTATACAAGAACAATACAATGATTGATGTGCAATTAGTTTAAGTAGATTCTTTGTTCATACCTGTAACTTAGGTGAAGAATTGGCCAAAGTTTAAGGCAAATCTACATATAAATCCTGATAATTCCTAGGAGTACCTTATTTGTCTGAATGTTACCCACAGAGCTGTGTTTGCACATGAAAAGAACCATTGCAATACAAGTGAGTGCACTTTGTATTTTAAACCAGCCATTACAGAATCCTTTGAAGCATTGGAAGTAGTCAGAGGAAGTGACAGAGGTGAGTGGGTTTCTTTGTGTGGTGGCTGACATGCCACTTAAGCAGCCTTTTAGGAGAGGAAATGTAGGTTTTGTTTTGTACATTTTTTTCTTTTTTTTATATTAATGAAGCATCTTTAAAAACAAAAGAAGTGACGTTTCGGAACTCTGAGGCCACAATTCAAATATAGCTATAAGTTTTTGAAATCCACTTTACAGCCACTTTATTAGGTACAACTGTTGAACTGCTTGTTAACGCAAATATCTAATCAACCAATCAGATGGCAGCAACTCAATGCATTTAGAATCAGAAAGGGAAGAAAGGTGAATTAAGTGACTTTGAACATGGCGTGGTTCTTCATGCCAGATGGATTGGTCTCAGTATTTCAGAAACTGCTGATCTACTGGAATTTTCCCACAGAGCCACCTTAGGGGTTCACAGAAGATTTTCCATAAAAAAAAAAAAAATATCCAGTGAATTACAGTTCTCTGTGAGAAAATGCCTTAAATGCCTTGTTGATGCCAGAGGTCAGAGGAAATGTCCAGACTGCTTTGAGCTAATAAGAAGGCCTCAGTAATTCAAATAACTACTTGTTACACCCAAGGTATGCAGAAGAGCATCTCTGAAGACACGACATGACAAACCTTGAAGCAGATGGGCTACAGCAACAGAAGACCACACCAGGTGCCACTCCTATCAGCTAAGAACAGGAAACATGAGGCTACAATTCACACAGGCTCACCAATATTGAACAATACAATATTGGAAAATGGTTGCCTCATCTGATGAGTCTCAATTTCTGCTACAATGTTTGGATGATGGGGTCAGAATTTGGTGTAAATAACATGAAAGCATGAATCCACCCTGCCTTGTACCAATGGTTCAGGCTGGTGGTGGTGGTGTAATGGTGTGGGGGGATATTTTCTTGACCGCTTAGTACCAACTGAGCATCGTGCTAAAATCATCTCGAACTGGTTTCTTGAAAACGACAGTTCGAGAGTTCACTGTACTCGAATGGGCTCCACATTCTCCAATCCAGTAGAGCACCTTTGGAATGTAGTGGAACAGGAGATTCACATCATGGATGTGCAGCTGACAAACTTGCAGCAACTGTGTGATGCTATCATGTCAATATGGACCAAAATCTTTGAAGAATGTTTCCAGCACCTTGTTGAATCTATGCCGCAGAGAATTAAGGCAGTTCTGAAGGCAAAAGGGGGTCCAACCTGGTACTAGCTAAGTGTACCTAATAAAGTGTCCTGTTTTATTTGGCTGTCCAAGGGCAAAAAGAAATAATTAATTTACTAAGGCCCCCACATAGCTGTGTTTTAGACAGATGATGGTCCAAAACCTAAGCTTGCTGGTAGGAACCCCAATTAAAAAAAAAAAAATGAAAAAAAAGATTTTCCTTACCTAAAAATTAGAATTTTAAGATGCAAAAATTGGATCCCAAATGCTGACATAATCATACAGCAACACAGAGAATCGGGTTCAATGTTTTTTTGTTTTCTTTTTTTCATTCAGTGTTTCTCTGTTTTCCATAACATTCTCTCTTTGTCCTTTTCTACTTTTTGTTATCTCTGTTTTTGTGTATCAACTTGCTGTCCTTTCAAGCATTTTGAAAGTAAAATAAAGTTAGTAAAGTGACAAACTTTCTCTGTTTCATCTTTTTTTTTATTTTTGTATTTGCATAGGTTTGGATTTGAATTATATAGTATATGTAGTGTCTCAAACACTACATGTAAATATTCATTCTTTTACACTAATTTGTACTATAATAATATATTCCAACACTATTATTATTCTAGGTGTTTCCATTGTTAAAGTGAGCCTGGAAAATGCACAGAGCAATCTCTGTGGTCTGAAAGCCTCCATTGTTTGAATATTTGTGTTGATCATGACAGGGATGTAATGCTTTTCCTCTCACATCTCCAATTCCAGCTATATATTTTTTTCTCTCATTCCCCTCATCTTCTGTCAAATTTTAGCTTTGATTAATGCCGTCTTTTTAATTTTATCCATGTCATTAGATAAAGTAAATAGGGGTGAATGGATATTATATGCATTATGTTTCTGCCCTCCATATGGATAATCTTAGTTTACAAGAAATGAATGTAAACAAAGAAAAATAAATTATTTCTATGCTGAACCACCAGCTCAAATCTTGAAATTATCAGGTTTTTTTCACACACTTACAAAGCTGTAACAACCACATGTTGGTATAGTTGCAGAAAAATAAGTCTTAAAAAAATCATGAAATTAGTTAATGGTTTCATCAACCAAGCATTAAGTCTCAAAAATGGTAAGCACTCAAGCAAATAAATTTTGTCCTGCAGTGCAGCATCTGAACAGGTTACTTGGTTACATTGCACCACTTTCTTATCCTTTATGTAAACACAGAATATTATTTATTGAGCCAAGCAAGCCCATATTGTGAAGCCACTTTGTCAGACAAGCTTGTTTTGAAGAACAAAAAATAAAATAGGTTGTCAGTCATGTTCAGACAACCCAAGGAAAGCATGCAGTGAATGCTTTAGCACCACTACCCATAGACAGCAACAAGCAGGCACACTGTCATAGTACCATGTCTTTCTTACATAGGAATAACAAAAGCCTAAAACAGACACAGCAGTACTGTTTCAGGCTAACCAAGGCCCACTCAGACATAATACAGACAGTCTACAACAGCACTGAGTTGCAATAAACATAAAGTTAAACAGATTGGTAATATTTTGACGGATTTCTTCATAACTAAATTTAGGAATTTAAGGCTTCTTATGAATGTTTCGCACACCTATTGCTATCCCTGCTGCTCAGGCTGCTGTACTTACGAGTTAAAAATGACAACAGTAGGAGAAGAAAGATGTTTATGAAGCACAAGAACTTAAACTTTTCATACTCATCGTACTTTGTACTGAATGCACTCATTTTTTAGCCACTTTCACTCCATTTTACAGCCTAGCTAGATTAAAAACCACACCAGTTATTGAAACTTCATCCTTCACCCACAGTTAAGGACAGACTGCTGTTGGTCCAGCCAAACAGTAGCTCAGAGAGAGAGCCTTGGGTAGCCTCACCCTCTGTCCCCTTGGTCATTCCACTTAGGGGGACCGCACACAAGCTGATTGCCAGATGATGTGTGGGGATGAATGTCACTGAAGTAACAACACTTCTCTAGCACAATTCTCTAGTTACCTGTATAACACTTAAGCTTATGGATTCAGCTGCCTGTCTTTTGCTGACATAATTATTTAAACATTCTCATTTGATTTTTTTTTTCTATTTAAGGATTAGTCATTTCATTGTGTGTAAAAGCTTTGAGACAAACCGTGTGACAATCACAGCCGTGCTGTGATTTGCAGGGTTAAAAGTCACACACTGAGGTGAAAAAATGACCAAAATCAAAAAAGCACTCTTATATCGCATTAGCTGCATGTGTTCAAGCCATGTGGCTAAGTAGTTCCATGTGACATGGATAGGATATTGTTGATGCTAAGCAGATGCAGTGTGGTTGTAGCACCCTCATGGACTGATCTCAGTGAGGGTTTAGAGATTTAAAATGTGGTCATGAGATGACTAAGGCAAAAGGATTAGAACCTCTGAGGTCTGTGCCTCACTTGCACTGAATTAGAGAAAATAAGAGATTTAGTAGACCACCAGGCTCTGTTGACATTAAATACAGCTGAATACATACTTACCGCTTTGCATGTTGTTCTACATTTTGAAAGTGCTATTGGTTATTCAGAGTACTGTAAATGGGAATGATAGTCAAATGTTGTATGTTGTGGAATTATACTGTATATAATAATTTTAAATAGTTTTAATATGCAAACTTCTGCACTGTACTATATAGTACTGTGACTACTGCACACACATGCGTACACATGCACACACAAACACACACACACCACACACAGCCAACCTGCTGGCATCATTTTCTCCTGACACTAAATTACATAATGGCATAAACATCGGAAACCCATTACTGGTAATTCTGCTATCTTTTTTACTTTAGAGTATATAATAGTTTGTATGACAATAAAGAATAATGCATGATCATATGTTTTATATGTTATGTTTTATGGGCACTTTTCCATTTTCACAAGCATCACTACTCCTCCTACAGTATTGGTTAGATTGGTTTTATTTCAGTTTGTCTTGGATATGACTGTTTGTGAGCCTCCTTGACCCTGTGGATTTTAATTCTCGTTAGTTACAACCAATCAACCAACGACAAGAAACTTTCTTTCTGAACTTCACATATTACAATAACATGTGAATTGTGATGGATCATGAGTAGGGTGAGCTACTATGTCATTGACATTTTTTTATTTTATTTTTTTTTAATTCTTATTACTGTGAAGACATCCCCACATTATACATGCATTCATCAAAGGGTTTCTGTTGCTCAATGCTCAGAAATCAACATTATCCTGAATAAATGTCTCAAATCTAAGTCCCAGAAAAAAAAAATCACCCTGGCCATACTTTTTTAAGATAGTTTAAACTACTTTTTCCAAGTAGCTTGGGTTAATCAAATTAGATTTCTCCTCAGGGCAGTTTTGTTATATTTCATTTTCTTACAGTCTGAAGTAATTGGCAGTTGTCATAACTGTGCTTTCAAAGTAGTTTCCCCAACATTGCACACCAAGCAGTGCATTCTGGTTTGTCTCCAGTGTGTCAGACAGCCTCTGTAGCAGGTGTTTAACATTCACTAAAGTAGGTATTTTAACTTAAACTGATCTTTTATTAAACCTAACAAAGAAGTTTATTTATTTATTTATTTATTTTGCGTAAACCTAATCAAACTGCAACACTTGTGAAACAAAACTTTTAAGTGGTTACACAACAACATGTGGACACATTTGGTGTTATTTTGTCACCCTATGAGTTGAAATCATTTGTACAAGCAGCCCTAATTTCTTTCTTTAAACTTATGTGGCTCAAGTATATTTTTATCTCTGAAAGTATGTTGCATAAACAGGTGCATAGGGTTGTTTAAACCATCCCAGCCCATCACAATAATTATGAGAGCACTTGAGGCCCACATTAAATCTTTCATTTGATTCTAGGAGCAGCACAAAAGCACATAATGGTGTTTATACATTTTCCCATTAGGGTCAGTCTTCCCAGCCAAAATACCCATGCTAAACAACTCAGCCTTTATGCATTTGAACCAGTCGGCTCAGCACGCTTCTTCACAGGGAAATTGATAAAATGCACCTCTGACACAGGTGGGATGGGGAAAAAAAACGTTGCATAATTAGGGAAACTGAATGAACATTTACTGCATACCAGCTTTTCATTTCTGTGTCAAGTGCACACTGAGATCACTGCTTGCAGTGAGCGCTACTCTCTCCCACAGCCACATACATACGATGAACAGTCACTTAGGAAACACTCATCTCATAATAGCAGTTACATCATTCTGCAGAGGAAAGCACCTGCAGTGTTAGTGACTGAAGATAAGCTGGTATATTAAATTTTAGAGCAATGCAGTGGAGGTTTACTACAGCCTATTAAGAACACTTCATATGCAAATGCTATAGATGTCAAAAATATGAATTCTGATTGCTTAAAAGAGATTTCAGTGCAGATTTCAGTGCACCTTGGCCACCATTCCATAAATTGTGGAGTTATCTGATATAAGGGCTGCAGGGACTGTTTGCATACAGTTTATGTGTACACAATTTATTAAGATTGATTAGGTGTATCTAATTCAGTGCTATGGAAATTTTTATCTGCTAAGAGCCTATGTGGTACCTGTGAATCATCACCAAATAACAGAAGTTTGTGTAAATAGGTAGCAGCTGCAAGGAAGAATGATTCCATTTTATCTCTAAAATGTATTAACAAATTTGTGTGATTCTTATGGGAAAACTTTTACAACAAAACATTTTAATGAAACAAGTCCTGTTTCACTTGTTTTTAGGGAATGGATGTTTTGTACTGAAACATAAGGAGGATGGATTATTAATTCTAAAAATGACAACCATAATTGTGTTACCCTGTGTACTACCTGATAATGATGATATTATATTCTGTTTCTGGTTGTGTTCCTCCTTGCTCACATGACATCTCATGCCTTTGTGTCATACCGTAATGAAAGATGGGGGTGTGTTATAGTGCAGTGAAGTGATCAATCAAAAGCTTAAAATAGCTGTTTGAACGGGGTCCCTGAATTGATTTTTCCCTTATGTGGCCTTACTCTTATGTCATAAGATTTATGAAAGATGCCTTTTGTAGGAAGTGAAATTCATATTTGAATTATTTGAATTTTATATTTACATAGGTGGCATTACAACAAGAAAACTGGAAAACCAATGAGGCATAAAAGCCTTTTTTTTTTTCATTTTACTGTGACATTAAGAGCAAACTGTATTCCATTCAAATGGACCTGGATCATTTTCTCTTTTATTCTTGTAATGTTTGGTAGAAACAACACTGACCAGCTGGATTTGTAAGATATATGTGATGTGTGCAGTTTACTCATGGCAAGTCAATGTTTTTAGTTTTCACATTACTCTGCATTTTATGGTGATATTGAAATTATGGTGTATGAAACA
>VVAS01111531.1:0-13197 GCA_015103295.1 Ptychochromis oligacanthus | reverse complement strand
ATAACATTAAACATTACTAAAGATACTTCAACAGTATGAACAATAACCCACAGAACATTGATTTAACCTGTGTAAATTATTGTTTTCTAGGTGGGAGGCTTTCAAGGCAATGGTAGAAGAGAAGAAAAAGAGAGTAGATTCTGCTCTTAGTCTGCACAACTACGGCTTGGAGTGTGATGAGACAGAGGCCTGGATCAAAGACAAGACACGGGTGATTGAGTCCACACAGGACTTGGGCAATGACCTGGCAGCCGTTATGACCATCCAGCGAAAACTTTTTGGTATAGAGAGAGATTTAGCTGCCATTGATGACAAGCTTAATTTCCTGAGAAAAGAAGCCAATCAGCTGGCCCAGGACCACCCGGAGAATGCAGCGGACATCTTAGCCCGCAGAAGAGAGCTGGACACTGCCTGGGACACGCTCAGAAAGACCCTGAAAGACAGGGAGGACTCTTTGGGCGAGGTCAGCAAGTTGCAGACCTTCCTCCAAGACATGGATGACTTCCAGTCCTGGCTATTCAAGACCCAGAAAGCTGTGGCATCAGAGGAAATGGCCGCCACACTGCCAGAAGCTGAGGAGCAGCTGAGCCTTCATGACGCCGTGCGCGAAGACATAAACAACCATGAAGAGGACTATCACTGTGTGAGGGACACTGGTGCTCAGGTCACCCAGGGTCAGGAGGATGATCCTCAGTACCAGCAGCTCGATCAGAGGCTAAAGGGCATGGACCGTGGGTGGTATGAGCTCCAGAAAATGTGGGACAGTCGCAAGAACTTTCTGGACCAGGCTCTGGGCTTCCAGCAGTTCCTGAGAGATGCCAAGGCTGTAGAGGCCATCCTCAACAACCAGGTACTGCATTAAGATTATGACTTGTCTTAGTGCTTTGCTTAAGTGGAGGAGTCATTAGTTACCACATGGGATAACTTGCTAATGATGGGTTAGTGATCCTGCAGGTATTTAAAAGAATGTGGTGTGGTCAGTTCAAAGACCCAATGCTTGGCATATAATGCAATCTAAAGGTTGTGTGTCTGTTCCTTTGTTTTTTTGTTATTTTTTCAATGCGATGATGGCTGATTTGTTGCAGGAGTACACTCTGGCCCACATAGACAAGCCTGACACTTTGGCTGGGGCAGAGAAGGCTTTGAAGAAGCATGAGGACTTTGTGAGCACTATGGAGGCCAACGAGGACAAGATTGACGGCGCTCTGCAGGGCGGACAGCGGCTGGTGGACAGCAACAACCTGTATTCTGGGAAAGTTCAGGAGAAAATGGACTCAATCCAAGGCAGGTCAGTCAGCATGGTTTTTGGTCAATATTCATTTCACTGAAGTTTTGACATTGTAGTACTTGTGAGAAATTGCTTCATGTGATTTCAACCATTTTGGCAGTGATCATGGACATTGTGTGTGCAAGCTGATGATGATTTAAAATCCTAATCTGTAGGAATGTTTGAATGTCAAATAAATGTAGTGCATGAGTACTATACTTCAGGAAATGTGCAATTTGTTTTCCACTTGAGAAATTTGATAATTAGCTTTATTCTTGCAGCACTTGAGCAGGAGTAAAATGTGAAGGATTTTACTCTTTTCAAAATGTAACTTTTATGCACCCCCACAGGTACTGGTCTCATCTGTTCAGCTCAGCAATGAAAAGACATCAAAAAGAGGGTGTAGAAAGGGCATGGGAGTGACTCCCATTAACTCCCACAATTCAGCTTGGTAGAGAGGCACCTGCAATAATGGATATTGATCTTTAAGTGAGAGCTATTCTTCACAGGGTAGCAGCGAAGCTGTTTTTTTTTTTCCAGTGGAGGAGAAGCTCTTGTAGATACATGAACTATATCTTGTTTGAAGTATGTCATAGAGGGATTTGTTGGAGGAAGAGAAAGATTTACTGTATGTTTAATGCATTTTCTTCTTTTTTATGTGTGTTTTCTCGTCAGGCATGACAAGAATAAACAAAGAGCTGAGGAGGTATCTGAGAAGCTCAGAGATAACCGTGACCTGCAGCACTTCCTGCAAAACACTCAAGATGTGAGTTCACTGTCTGTTTACAGTTTATTTAGTCATTGGAAAACATCAATTAGTGTATTAATTATTATCTTAATTATTCCTTCACTTGCACTTGACATCATAGTGTTTTCCTCTTTTTATCTCTTGATTGTTTGAGTTAATTTGCCAAACACATCCTGCTGTGCTTATTATAACACTGTACTTTGGTATTTTATCCTATCCTGATGTTTAGGATAGAGGTCCCATTTTGCTAATTGGTAAATGATCTGTTTTGTAAAGATAAAGAAGTAAATCCTACTTGTGTAAAGTTGTTTCTGCATAAACTTAAATAGTTGATGTTTAGATGACTTTCCAGTGTATTGTAGCCATTTTTGCATGGATCTTAGATGCTCTTACTCTGCTTCAGCTGACGGTATGGATCAATGAGAAGATGCTGACAGCGCAGGACACATCATATGATGAGGCCAGGAACCTCCACAGCAAGTGGCTGAAACATCAGGCTTTCATGGCTGAGCTGGCCTCCAACAAGGACTGGCTCAACAAAGTAGACCAGGTCAGTAGAGGTTAAAGACTACCCATTACAGAACTCTTATGATTTCTAAAGTGCCGCCCGATCTCTTTATATTTGCATTTTACAACAATTAACTAAGGCTCCATTAGACTTTAGACAATGAGTACTGTTTTTATTACAATAAATAAGTACTTTAAGTAGTAAGATGCATATCACAGATCAAAGATTAGATTTTATGTATTTAGTGTCACATATTACTTACATTCCTTATATCACAAGCCAGTTTTGGAAGCCGAGGATAGGATGTACCAGGGCCTCTGCTCCGGACTGCCACCTAAACCACAATGCACTGAATTCCTACAGCCTCGTGCGGGTGGTGGGCTCCCTGGAAGGCAGAACAATTAGGCTGTTTGTGGCCAAGCCACCAAGTGCTCGCCCTCGAGCCCCTACCCTGGGCCTGGCTCCAGGTTGGGATCCTGGTAACCCTGTCTCGGGCAGGGTGAACTGGTCCCTTGATATCTCTGTCATCATAGGGGTTTTCTGATTTGCTCTTCATCTGGCGCCCCACCCAGGACCAATTTGCCTTGGGAGACCCTACCAGGGCAAATTGCCCCTGACAACATAGCTCCTAAGCCACACAAACCCCTTCCACCACGATAAGGTGCCGATTCATGGAGGGGAAATGATTCAAGAAAGGAGCCAGTCGAGGTGGTTCGGGCATCTGATTAGGATGCCTCCTGGACGCCTCCTATGCGAGGTGTTTCAGGCATGTCCTATGGTGAGGAGGCCCTGGGGCAGACCCAGGACACGCTGGAGAGATTATGTCTCTCGGCTGGCTTGGGAATGCCTGGTGTACCCTTGGATGAGCTGGAGGAGGGGGCTGGGGAGAGGGATGTTTGGGCTTCTCTGCTTAGACTGAGGCCCCCATGACCTGAACCCAGATAAGCGTCAGAAAATGGATGGATGGATGGACGGATGCATGGATGGATATTACTTACAGTGTACAGGGTTGGTTCACCAAAAATAGCAACAACAACAACAATCATTTTGTGCTTGGTGTTAATGAGGGAATGCAAGATTTAAAGATTCAAAAATGTTATCTGTCACAAGCTAATTGAATATGTGCAGTGAAGCACGGGGTGATATGCTAGTGTGCAACAATTACTTTTAATTAGAATAAAAGAGATCTAAGTTAAAGCAAAGCAAAAGAAGTATGAAGGATAAAAGGAATGACACTTAGCGCATGCAGACTTATGTCAAAGCCAATGTCCAAACATGCATTTTTAAAGCAAATGATCTAAATAATAAGGAGGTCTTCCGTTGGCCATGTTCCACCTCTCATCTAGTTTCTGATTCCTGCCAACAGACAGACAAAAAGACAAAATAATAGACAGGAGGTAAAATAATTTAAAGATAAACAAAAGAAGTACTTTTCATATTCATACAACACATTGTAAACACTGAAGTTCTTATTATACAAAAATTTATAATGTACACAGGTACTATTGTACTCATGTAGTGAGTGTTCAACTCTGGATAATTTACAGAAAAGCAGTGTCTGGACATGTTTTGTCATTTGGATGCACCAAATTTTTATTTCAGGACCAAACAAATGACTTCATATTTGAGGCAAATTACAGTATATATCTGCATTACCTTAAAACATTTCACATTTATCCTCAATTAGAAAACATCATGTAGTATTTTTCCCTTGTAGAACATTTTGAAAAGAGGCGCTTCTTCTATGTATTTGTGAGTACAGGAGGGTCAGGAGTTGATGGAGTCCAAGCCAGAGTTCGAGCCAATTGTGAAGGAACAGCTGGCCAAACTCCACGAGCTGTGGAACAAATTGGAGTCCACCACCCAGGAGAAGGCACGGCTGCTGTTTGATGCCAACCGCTCTGAGCTTTTCGACCAGAGTCTGGCTGACATGAAGAAGTGGCTGGGTGAGCTGCAGCAGCAGTTACAGACCGGAGACGAGGATGTTAAAGACCTGACTAAAGCCAACATCCTTCTCAAAAAGCATCAGGTTTGTATCTTAGTAGAGAATACTCTATATACTTTAGATTCATATGGTGTTTTTTTTCTCAGTTCCTCTTCATATGAGCACCTCAGTAAACAGAAGTAAATCACTGAAATGAAGGCTTTATAGTTGGAGCTGTAGGATTTACTTTGTGTGAGCATCTGTGTGTTTGCTGTTGGGATCTGAACATGACAAACTTCAAAAAAGCTTTGCATTTGTCTGAAAGAATAACCGGAACACAAGTTAAACTAAATTGTGTTTGGTGTTGCTTTAGTAAAACATAGGAATGATCTGTACTATGAATTTATATTGGAAAATTTACATGAATTAAAAACTGTGTCTAAGCTCAGTTTCATACATAAATGGTGTGACTAACTTTAACCCTCTGCTACATCCTGATTAGGCTCTTGAAAGGTTATTCATCTTTTTCTCTAATCGTGTTTTTCTGTGTCAGATAATGGAGAACCAGGTCCGTGACCGGGCGCGGGAGCTGGAGGAGCTCCAGGAGGCCGTCAGTAAGCACGGCGGAGGCAGGGAGGACCAGCCGGAGCTGGAGGCTGAGCAGCAGACCCTGCAGAGAGAATTCCAGCAGCTCCTCACCCCACTGGCCCAGCGCAAGGGCAAGGTTGAGGCTGCCAAGGCTGTCCATCAGTTCTACAGAGACTTGGCTGATGAACTTGTAAGCATGGATCCATTTTCAGAGCAAAGTGTTCAAACTGAAATTTAGAATAAAAATTGTCAGCTGCTAAAGAAGTTGGATTAGTGGCAGCTCTGAATGGCACCAAGATAACACCTTTTGAGACTTATTTTAACCTAAACTTGAAGGTTTTTTCCTCCCCCAAATTTTTCAAACTTACATTATGTACACTAGCAAGACCACCAGCTTTCACTGTGAAGTTGACTCTTCAGGTGAATCTGGGTAAAAAAAAAAAACTTTAATTCCTTATTGGCTGCACTGCCTAAATCCACTTTAGTCAGGGGAAGGAAAGAGCTTAAAGAAGGATTTTTAACTGTTTAAGACTCTTAGTCAAGAGTTAAAAATTAAATACAAGTCACATGGTCATGGACATTTTTTACATTTACAGTTTCTGCTTTTTTCTGTCCTTTTCATCATGACCTACTTTTTCTTTATTGTTTTCTATCCCAGCTCTGGATTGAGGAGAGGATGCCCCTGGCAATGTCACAAGAACATGGCCACAATCTTCAAACTGTCCAAATGCTGTTGAAGAAGAACCAGGTAGAGATTAATATCTAGAAAATAAGTTGTGGTTAACTGTAAGTTGTCTCACTGATTAATTTCATCAAATAATTCATTTTCTTAATGAATCTATAAATCATAGGTTCCATGTGTCAGAAAATACTGAAAATGCCAAAGTGACATCTTAAAATTACTCATTTCAGTCTAACCCTGGTTAAAGATGAAAGAAAAGCAACAAATACTCTCAATAGAAAAGCTGTTTGACTTTTTCTTCACTTGAAAAATAATCTGAATAGTTGTAATCATTTCCATAGTGCTCAGTGTAATTGATTAAGTGACTAATTGTTTCAGCTCTGTCTGCTTTGGTTTTACAGTATAGTTAGTGCACAATATGCAATAAATTAATTTTCAGAATATCTGAATATATTTTTGTCTATTGCACAATATATCAAAAGTCTCTATGTTTAGATCTTTATAGTTTTTGAGGCACACTCTATTTTTGTCCCTCAGTCTTTGCAGAGGGAGATTGAAGGCCACCAGCCGCGTGTAGATGAAGTACTAGAGCGAGGAAGGAGGATGGCTACTGCCGCCAGTGCAGAGGGCAAACCAGAAGCAGATCGAATCACGGACCAGCTGAGGGAGCTGGAGGAGGCATGGGCCCGGCTGCAGGATGAGATGGCGAAGCGCCGAGAGAGGCTGAATGGCTCCAATTTGGCCCAGCAGTACTACAATGACGCGGATGAGGCTGAAGCCTGGATAGGGGAGCAGGAGCTCTACATGATCGCTGACGAGAAGGCCAAGGTGAGGTTCAGAGGAAGTGGATTAATTCAGGGAAGTGATCACAGACGTATAAAAATTTGACCTAATGATCTGAATTAAAACAAGGCATATCATGCTGTGCAAATAACAAGTGGCGCTGCATGAATTAACATGATTACACGGTTTGGGTTATCTTTAATTAAGGTGGCATGCTTTTTATAAGTGGTGCCCTCTATTGAGAGTTCATCTGGAGTACTCTAACATTCTCTTCTTTTCCATCACTCAAGGATGAACAAAGTGCCATGCTGATGCTGAAGCGTCACATGATCCTTAAACAGGCAGTGGATGACTATGCTGACTCCATTCAGAAGCTGGCTGACCGTGCCCAAAAGATGTTTGCAGAGGAGCATCCTGAAGGGTCTGTGATTTTTAAGTTGATGTACACACTGAAAAAAATCATTTGAACTCTTAGTCAGGATGCTAATTCACTCATGTTGTCCCAGTCAGTTGTGGTTTAGGGTGATAAGACTGACAAGCATGCAAAATTGGTAACTTAATCATATGCTTCATCTAGAGTAAACCTAAATCCAATCTCTGTGAGCTATTTTCTCTATCTTCCCTACAACTAATTTCCTTCTGTCCTCTCCCTTTACCTTTTCTGCAGTGAAAAGATCATCAGGCGACAGGGCCAGGTGGATAAGCAGTACGCAGGCTTGAAGGAGTTGGCAGAGGACCGCAGAAAGAAGCTGGACCACACATACAACCACTTCCTGCTGAGCCGAGAGGTGGAGGACCTGGAACAGTGGATCTCAGAGAGGGATGTGGTGGCATCCTCCCAGGAGATGGGCCAGGACCTGGACCACGTCACGGTATTTTACACACACAAGACGTGCAATCACATGTTATAAAAAACAAAACAAAACCAAAAAACAATTATAGCACATACAGAGAGTGAAAGTGGGAGACAGACTGGCCACAAAATGTAAAAAAAAATTGATAAAGAAAGTGGCCATTTTTTTTATCCAAGTTTCATAGAGAGACAGATGTACATTTTTACACTCACTGGGATAGATTACTGTAGCGGCCTTCCATCTGGTCTACCCAAAATTGGTTGCAACTGATTGACAGCTTTTCTGCCTGGCGTGCTAACGGCCAGAAAGAGAGCTGCTTCACTTATTGTAGTCCAAACACAAGTCCTCACATTGGTTGCTTTTTTAGCTTTTGTAGTGATTTTAAATTTCTCTCAAATGTCTTTAAGTGTGAAAATGTTTGAGCATTACAATTTGAATCTGCAGATTCACTCACTGACATAAAAGTCTAAGGGAAATGAAAAATTGAAAGTAAGGAGAAATTAAGAGTCTCATAAACAAAATAAAACCCCTGGGAGTACTCACTAACTAAACACTTGCAAATTTTGATTGTGTTTTTACAGATTTTTAAAAACGTAACATTCTTTTTCCTTCAGCTTCTGAGGGATAAATTCAGAGACTTTTCACGAGAGACGGGGATGGTGGGTCAGGAACGAGTGGACATGGTCAACCAGACGATCGACGAGCTGATCGAAGCCGGCCACAGCGAAGCAGCCACCTTGGCAGAGTGGAAGGACGGCATCAATGATAGCTGGGCTGATCTGTTGGAGCTCATTGACACTCGTGCCCAGCTCCTCACAGCATCTTACGAACTGCTCAAGTAAGAAAAACAGTATTGATGTACCACTCCACGAGCTGAAAGATGTCCAGTAATCTGAATAGATGGTGTTAAGATTTAATGTCTAATCCTGTAATGCAACATGTCCAAATAAGTGAAACTGGATTGATTTACGGAGTATTAGCACTGTGACATGACTAATGGCATCAAAACAGAAAACATCTGGATGTGATAGCAGTGTCACAAAGAATCAAACGTGAACATGATGACTACATTTTATATTTAAGTAGGATTACAAATGCGATGATGATGGACAGAGATTGATCTGTTTTCTCTAAGGTACTTTGATGATGGAAAGGAGCTGGTGGTTCAGATCCATGAGAAGCAGAAAGAGCTGCCTGAGGATGTGGGTGAGGACTTCAGCAAAGCGGAGTCTTTCCACAGAATGCACGCGGCCTTTGAGAGAGACATCACCACTCTAGGCAAACAGGTACCACACACATAGGGATCAGCCCTTTTAGTCTGAGGGAACACAGCAGGCAGTGGCCAGAGGTAACTTTGATGATTTATATCTAGAGGGGGGAAGAGAATACTGTAAAATTGGGGAGCTGTGAGGAGTTTTCCCAAAAGGTGTGAATCCATAAATGGTTGTAAAAAACAAGTAATTCTTAGATTTGTCATCCTAACCTTCAACTTGTGGGTTTGTTTCATTGTTATGGGATGAAAGAGATTACAAAAATTAAAGTTGTAATTTTTTTTATATACATTATATACATTAATATACATAAAGTGAAAGGTGTTGGAGAACTATGGCCGCACGCTGCAGTATATAAAGAGAGTTTTAGCACCTTACAGATCATTGTTTTGGTTTTAAAATAACCATGGTCAAGAAAACAAAAGTCAAACTGATGATCTGAAGCATAGTATACTCTACTGCCTAAACCGCTGCCAAGAATACAGCCACAGTCACAGTTGGCTGTTTAAGGTGTTTTACGTTGGGGGCAAAATGTAAAAAGGTTTCATGCTGGCTGCAGCACATCATCAACTCTTCTCTTTTGTAAACAAGATTATGAAGAAAAAAAGATTGTAATGTTTTTAACATTTAAAAAACAAGCAAACTTAAAATTTAAATATTCTTTGAACTTTATGTCTCCATCATTTTTTTCAGCTAATGTCTTAGAGTGAATGTGAAACATCAAACAGGGATACAGGTAAAAACAATGTGGAATAGGTGCATAAAGCCCTTACAAGTGACAACCTTACTGCTTTAGTTCGGCCTCTTTTTGGTTCAATACCACTAACTTTGGAAACAGTATCCAAAGACTGATGAATATAGTGGAGCATTTGGCAGCTAAAGAGCCAGATACTATTCTTCCCCTGGGAGTTGGTGGAGGATAAAAACAGAGCTAAAAGCAGTGGATATTTTGCCTGCATTCTCCAGATTTCCAAACACAACTTCAAATTAATGCAAATGCTGCTGTGCGTCTGTTAGATGTGTAAATAGGCAACTGTTTGCTGACCCGTGAACACCACACTTTGGTAATATTGCCCCTCAAAATTCAATAAAAACTACTTTAATAAAATAAAATGGCAGCATGAACATTTTCTAATCAGATGGACTTTGCATTTAAAATATTGACCACGTTAAAAGTCAGAGCATCACCATCTACAGACTATGCAAATATTCCTGTATCAATAAAATTCTTGTATTTGAGAGAAATGCATTATAAAGCATACTTTTTCCCCAGCCACATTTATCTTGTGATCTTATCATTCAACCAATTAACGATCCCCTCCAGGCATGTTTTAAATAAAAAAAAAACAACAAAAAAAAACATGCTGCTTTGAAGAATATTTTTCATCTGACATGGTTTTCCCTAAAAAGAAAAAAAATACCACCCTAAGTTAAAAAATTCTTCAAATTACATATGTGATTTGACTTCTCTCTCTCATTCCTCCAGGTTCAACAGTTCCAGGAAACAGCTTCAAGGCTTCATGCCCAGTATGCAGGGGAAAAGGCGGATGCTATCCAGGCCACAGAGAGGGAGGTGGTGGAAGCCTGGAAGGGCCTGCTGGATGCCTGTGATGGACGCAGGGCACAACTGGTAGACACAGCAGAGAAGTTCCGCTTTTTTACCATGGTGCGAGACCTGATGGCCTGGATGGAGAGCATCATCCAGCAGATAGAGACTCAGGAGAAGCCCAGGTGAGCTTGCTTTAAAGACAGTGCATTAGATATACATCCCATCATTACTACTTGACCAAAATATCAACACTGAAATATCTGTGAGAGACTGCTAGAAAAAGAAGACAATTCTTTGCATTATTAAGCATTCTTTGCGTATTCTTTACTATTGATGGCTAAGATAAAAATAATGGGATGTACACTTAGATAAATAATTAGCAACTATAATAAATGGTGTCACCTTTTCCTGCATAGCTTTTTTTCCTGGGTGTACTTCTGTACATTTATTTTCTTTTTCAATAATATCATGAAAACATACAAATTCATCTAAGTAATAACATGTCTATTTAGTTAATGATTATGAAGAAAGCCTTTCACATAATACACTCTTAAAAACTATTTCTGCTACTATTAGTTGATTTTACATTTGCATTTTACATTTACTTTATTTACTCATTTGCTCCAAATGGATTTGCTTGTGTTACACATTAATTAGATGTAGGATAAATAATCTTAATGAGGAATATTCAGATATGCAGTAAGATAAATTTTACTGTCTGATTTTAGAAGAAAAGCTTTAATTTGTGATAACTGGCAGTTTGTTCACAAGGAGAAAATAGCTCTGTCCTATCTATGTGACACGGTGTATCTTCCTAAAGATATTCAGCATGATTACAATATTCTGTCTTAGATAAAGAACACTGTAAATTTGCCAGAGATGGGGTATTGTTGCAGTTCCTGTTGTTACCAACAGAGGTAGATAAACTTCATGCATTACCTGTTATCGCCTAACATCCTTCACTTCTCTGATTTAGGGATGTCTCATCCGTTGAGCTCCTGCAGAAGTACCACCAGGGGATCCGCTCAGAGATTGAAGCCAGGGGAGCCAAATTCACTGACTGCATAGACCTCGGCAAGGCTTTGCTGACACGCAAGCACCGAGACTCTGTTGAGGTGAGGCTTCGACAGCAAAGACAGCTTCTTTTCATCCTCAGCTGGGCCTCAAATTGCTGCTTTCATTAGATTTAATTACTTTTCTGGGAGTGATTGTTCTTGTCTGGCTCAATGGAACCAATTGGTTTGCCATGAAATAAAAAATTCCACTCATCTTGCATTCATCAGGGAGACTATAGAGCAAACACTAATTAGAAATGGAAAAGCTAAAAGAATTTAAATGAGCAATTGACCCCGGCCTGAATTTAACATTTGGTTAATTACTTCACAATACTAATTTTTAGAGGATAATGGCCAGTCTTGGGGCTGAGTTGTTTAATAATGCTGATATGTAACTGAGACCATATAACTACTTGTGTCAGATCAAAGAGAAGCTGGTGCAGCTGATGGAAAAAAGAAAGGAGATGATGTTCAAGTGGGATGACAGATGGGACTGGCTCCGGCTCTGTGAGTAAAACTACACTTATCTTACACTTCAACCCAAGAAATATATCCTTTACATACATTATCTCTATAAAAAAAATCTGTACTTGTACCCCAAATAGCCATATGGCTAAATGATGCAAAAGCTCAGGAGTATAAATCTTTGTTCACAAAGGAGCTCCCAGGCTTTTGTTCATCAAAACTCTCCATGAAAAACAAGGATACAAAAACAGTTACATACTACCCATAATGTCATCACTTTGCCTTTCTAAAAATATTCTCACTGCCCCAATTTGTCACATAACACTTATCTTACAAGCCTACCCTAGGTCTTCAGTTTATTGGGTACTCTTGTGGCAACTTCAACCTTGTTCCAATGAGAGGTGTCCTCATAAAGCCACCATATTAAACATTCAAAAGAAAACCCATACCTTTCAAAACCTACAAATTACATTTTAAAACTCTTATGATAACCTGGCTTCATTACATCTAGTACTGGAGGTGTGTCAGTTTGCACGAGACGCCTCTGTGGCGGAGGCGTGGCTGATTGCTCAGGAGCCCTACGTGAGCAGTAAAGACCTGGGTCACACTGTGGACGAGGTTGAGAAGCTCCTCAAGAGGCACGAGGCCTTCGAGAAATCCACCGCCACTTGGGAGGAACGCTTTTCCGCACTGGAACGTCTCACTACTGTACGGAAAAAATCTTATACATGGTTAAGAATAATTTAAATTGTTAAAATGTGTCTCATTTACACTGTAGCTATAGGTTACTGAGCCTAGTTCACCACTGTGTTGCAGCTGGAGTTGTTGGAGTTGAGAAAGCAGCAACAGGAGATGGAGCAATTTGCTAAAGAGCAGCAACGTTCAGATAAAGAAAGCAGGTAAACATACAACACATTGGCTTTCATATTCATGCTTTATGTGCATGAGGACATAGAATTAATTGGTAACAGTATCATCAAAGTGTAAGCCTGGTAATAAAAGCAGTGTAGTTTTAAGTCAGTCCCTTCAATCTTTCTTTGTTAAGCCCCAGAGAAAAACACAAAAAAACTGCAGTGACCATCTGTTTGGGGAAATTAGTCTTTTAAAAGTGAAAATTTTTATATTAATAACCCAACTTGTGCAGTAGAACGCAAAAAGCATGAGGCTGAAGTAAAAATTAATAGCCAATTGCAATGTTTTGCAAAGTTTTAATAAATCACATATAATCTCTCTTATTGTCACATTTAAACTTCTGCACCTGCTATTCTTAAAAGTCTCTCATGCAGACCTCACACTTCCTCTTTCCTTTAGGAAAGAAGACACTGGCTTTGTAGAAGAATCATCACAGCTCTATACTATTGAGGAACAGACTCTGGTTAGTAACTGCACTCAATCAGCTCCAGTTCTTTGTACTTTATAATGTTGTCAACTCTCTCTCAGCATACTGACTGAATGAATATATCAGCTCTCCTTTCCTCTCTAAAGAAGCAAGTTCATTCGCTC
>VVAS01111530.1:0-13278 GCA_015103295.1 Ptychochromis oligacanthus | reverse complement strand
GTTTGTTTCTTTTTGCATATAAACATTTAAATAAATAAGACACAAACTGTGTTTGATATTAGTTTATTTAAGGCAGTTGTTTTCTAATGGGTGCACACATTTAGTAAACAGTGCTGTCTTATGTTTTTTTTTTCATTTGGTAACACTCACCTGTTATGTTTCCTCCCGAGCTCCAAAGGACCAGTGTGCTGGGTGAGACGGCTTTTTATGCCAGGCAAGCAGGAAGTGGAAGGGCTCAACAATGGACTGGAAGTGGGGGGATATGATATTGAGAAACTTGTAAAATAACTTGGTGTTATTATTCTTTATGGGAAATGTGCTTCTTTGCTAAATACAGAATAACTGGGGTTGTTAAAAGGGTATTTGATTTATGTTAGATTATATTTTAGGCTTCAGGTGTTGTTGTCGGTTTATATGTTTTCCCTGTGTTTGTTTGATAGGCTAGCCTATGTGTTTATATACCCCTTGTTTGTCATTTGGTGGTAGGTCAGTTATGTTGTGTTGGCATTAGTTATTGGTTTGTTTTGTGGGCCTCATTTTGAGTTTAACCCGTTGTAGCTACTCGGGATTTTACGGACACTGTTAATTATTGTTTGTTATGAATTAAAACCAGAAAAATTACCTTTTACACCATTGTCCTGGTGCTTTGACTGCTTGGTCTGCGACAATCCACTATCCATCCACTATCCATTATACTTCTGATGCTGTTTCATTCTGATAAAAGTGTTCACTGTAATTTGCTTTTTTGCTTTGCTATAATTTATCTGAGCAAATGGTTTATATGACTTCAGGTCACTTTTGCTTTGGGGAGTGCTGAGGAGATTGCGTTATTTGGGAGGGGTATTCCAGTAGTCCCGAGTTAATATGAATGGACTGTTGATCAGTCAGTAATAAACCCACTGCTGTTAGCTCCACACTCTCACTGCTCTCAGCGTATTACGTGGTGGTTTTCATTTATCATTTGATATTTTCAGAATAAAGGGAGAGAACCTCCAAGAGATCATGGTGTGCCATGGCACCCTCTTTATAATAGTTATAGAAAAAAAAGGGAAAAAAAAATTGGTGCACCTAAACTATGTGCTGGTGCACCTAAATTGAAAAAGTTATGCACACCAGTGTGTAATGTAAAAAGTTACGGTGCACATTCTTACAGGCCTTTCCCAAAATCTAGATGGGAAACAATCAATCCAGGTGAGGCTGATTTGGCAGCAGATCAGGGAACATGCAATGATATTCAATCAGTGCTTAGTGTATACTATTTGAGTGTCCACATACATTTGGGCACAAAGATTAGCTTCCTTTAGTCCCTTCAGTATTTTATACACAATTACCCTAAGTATGCTGGCACTTTTTTGTTGGCTGTCCTTGTCTCCTTTCCCTCTGAAGATTTCTATTTATGCCCAGAGCTGAGGTGTTGATAAAAGTGCTAGCCTGCTCACTGCGATGGGGCAAATGTAAAACACACAACACAATGAAAGTCAGAATACAAGCACCCTAGCCCAACATGTCTTCTCTACGGAGCCCTCTGGCATATTGCTGTCCTCTTTGAAGCTTCTCCACTATTGATCGCGAACAGAAAAACCTAATGCATGCAGATGTGGCTCCAGTCAGTATTTAGGCCTATAGCTGCCACTAAGCCTTTCCCCTTCAGACACAACAGTCCTTCTGTTTTGTATGTGGATTTTTTTGGCTTTGTTAAAGCTGCATAAATACTGTACTGTGAAGCTCCAATCTAGCACTCAGAAGCATTGTTCTGTTGAATGCATTGTTGTGAAGAAAAAAAAAAAAACAAGTGACCTCTCGGCTGATGTCTCCAAGCTCACTTCAGTACAGTGTTCATGAAAGAGAAACGACTTTTCCTGAGCAGATCCTTCTACATCACTCAGTAGACATGCAATGCAGTTTGAAGATCATGATTCATGAGCCTATTTGTGCTAATGTGTCATGTATTTGACTATTAACTGAATCAGAAAATACTGTATTTCAGTTATGGTTCACCGAGTTTCACATTTGAAAAGATGCCACTGTTTTAGAGATTTTTACTAATAAGGTTTAATTAGAGTTTCAAAAATGTCACTCCTGATGATGTCACCAAATATTTCCCATGTTGAGTTCAGAGACTAAAACTTCAGTTTAACTAGTAGTGCAACCACAGGTGGGAAGATAGATTAGGTTTGGAAAGCATTCGTCCCACAGGCCAGAACCAAAGGATCCAATCTGGCACACTAGATGGCTTTGCAAAGTGGGGCATCTAGTACATACAAAAAAAGTATAATTTTAGTATTTATGATTGCATGTTGCACCAGAAAGCATTGTGTTGCAAGTTAAGAATGGATCACATCATAAGAGTTGTTGTCTGAACTATTAATTTTACCCATCATTAGTTTTACAGCCTTCTAATTGACAAAGACATACCCATGGCCTGCCTTAACACACAGAAGTAAGATGGTTAAGCCAAGGAGCTTACCACACATTTCTTTGATTTACTGTAGTACTGTTCCTTTGTAATGACAGTAGGCTAACTGAATGTGGAAACACTGGGACATATTGCTGAAATTGCACTTTTTTAAAGACACCTCAGGCTGTTAATCTGTTTTGCAAATGGTTGGTTCATTAAAAATGAACGTTTTCAGAATGTGCAAATTTACGCTAAAAGAAAGGTAAAAACATTGGAGTTTGTTTTTTTAATAGGTTCTTAGGTAATGGTTTAACTGCTTTGGACCACTTAGTGAACTAAAATATATTTGAATCCTCTGGTTTTTACTGTAATGAAAAGATGCAGTTGGCTTTACTATGTGAAATGTAGGATTGGAATTACCAAACAGACAAGTGTGAGGGCATGTTCCAGACAGGCACAAATGCTTTCAGCAGTGTGTCCCCAGTTCGATTCCCTGCCAGTGGGACCCTTAATGCACATCATTCCCTTGCTCGCTTTCCCTACACTTCTCGCCTGTCTTCACAAATTTTAGAATTTTTCCTGTACCAACAACTCAAACTCTTGTGAGTCCCCTAACTTAATGGAAGTGGCACATTAAATCATCAGCATTCCCAGTTATTCTGTCTGCATCTCATATATCTTCAATACAAATTTTTGCCAGGAATGGACATCCTTCAGTCAAATGCAGAGAATCTACTCATCAGTTTTAGTTTTCATTCTAGCAGAAAAAAAACAAAAGCTAAATTCATTGCTTTTTCAACCAGAGAAGTAGCCAGTAAAGCCAGGTGTTTTAGACTTTTTTTTTTCTTTTTTGGCAATTAAAGCTAAAAACTCTATCCCCTATTTATGTACATTGCAAGAGATGCTGAACCCCCTCAAAGAAACCCAATGAAATTCCTTGAGGATTAACTGCTCTGTGAGATGGCTAGCCCCGAACCATCTGTATAATGGCGTAGGAAAGTCTAGGAAATGTTTGGTCTTTAGATGATTAAATAATTTGCATAAGATAAAAGAAATACACAAATATGCAATCACATTGTAGGTTTACAGGCTGCTATGCAAGAGCCTAGAGGGAGAAACCTTCATCATATTGGCAGTGGAGAACTGGCTCTTATCCAACTCTTAATGAAAGGGTTAATGTTCGGGTTATATTGAGTGCTTTGCTTGGATGAATTGTAGAGTTTTGGCACCACGTTCACACGCTGGCAAATCAGAGTAGAACGTCTTCACAATTAAACCTCATCCAGATGCACAAATGATGCACAAATTTCAAGCTGGTTGGCATAGTTACTAAGTAAATATGGGAGAAAAGAGATATAAGTGAGTAACGTGGCTGTACCTAGGCAACAAAAAGCTAATGTTCTCACAGGGCTTTTTCTGAAACAACAGGGCAACTGCATATAGTGATCAGAAAGTTAAATGAAGAGGAGGGACCAATAGATCATTTCAGTCCTCTTGATAACACTTTTGTTTGAGTGGTAGGTAGATGCATCATAGCTGTAATAATAATAATCTTCTGGTGGGCGTTGAGTGGCATTTGAGTTGGGTGGAGAGGCTGGCAAAATATTACTACTGATATCATTAACTAAGAAAGAAACATATGGGATGAATAAAAACACAGGCCATGCCACAATAAGGCAAGTGCAACAATACTGTTAAAAAAAAGATTGTGGCAAAAGCAGAAAAACCTCTGGAGACACCTGTATAGTCTTATCAACTATGCCAGAGCAAACACAGACAACTCAAAATTAAATAAATCTTTATTTTTCTCAATCCAGTGCTTGGACAAAGCTTCTGTTTGTTTGCTCGTGTTGGGATAAGCAGATGGTAAGTTGCTTTTTATCTGCATTTATAATAGTAGAACAAATATAAAGATATAGATCACAAAGGTAAAATATGTAAAATATTCAGACTTCTTTTTATTATTACTCTTATTTATTAATCTTTTAATGACAGCCTCCCATCCACTAGTTCCCTCATATCAGTGTCATTTACAGGATTCCACATATTTCCCATGTCTGGTTTTGAATAGAATAGAGATAATTGCCTTTAGGTAAGGCAATACCATGATAGGGAAGAGTGTAATTCTCTTGTCAATTTGTATAGCATGAGCTTTACAATACCCTCAGTAAGTGAAAATGACAACCCCTGACCTCAGAGCCTGACTGAGAGCAGGGAACAACTTCCCATGTGAACCTCATTAAAACTAGATGAAAGATATCTGCAGTAGGGAGGCTGTGCCACTAGTCCCTGTGCAAACAGAGACTAATGAGAAAAGTCATGAAAACTCTTATTGCATTAATTTCTGGAGAGTGGCAGTATGGTTAAACTACTCAACTCTTACTAATTTTTCTGAAGATCATCTGGGATTTTCTGAAGTACAGCTAAAGGTGTCTGCATCCTCCTTTGGTTAATCTTGAAAGTGACCGGGCTTAGTGTGGAATTGCAGCCATAGTGTAGTTTAGCTGTGCACTGGACCAGTGTGTGAGGTTGTTATGCTAAGTAGACTAAAATGCATGGAATTATTCATGAGCATTACAGTATGGCTTTGACAGATGTATGAGAAAATTCAAAAGTAATCTGTTGATTGAATCGGTTAACCTAATGTCTTTTATCAATTTAAGCAGGCCTGTTATAATGATGGTTCATATAGGAGTGTCCCATTATTCATCCGTCTGTCCATTTTCTACCGCTTATCCAGTTGCGGGGGCAGCAGTGTAATCAAAAAAGCAACTCGCCTCAGCCACCACCTCCAGCTCTTCCAGGAGGATACCAAAGCATTCCTAAGCCAGCCAAAAGGCACACATCTGCCTAGGGGTCTCATGCTGGTAGGACATGCTTGAAAGACCTCGCCTTAGAGGAGTCCAGAAGACATCCTGGTCAAATGCTCAAACCGTCTTGCCTGGTCTCTTTTTATTTGGAGGAGCAGTGGCTCTGCTTTGAGCTCCAATTGAAGGAAGCTTATTTCTGTCACATATATCAACAGTCTTATTCTTTGGTACCTACCGAGAGCTTGTGGCCATGGGTAAAGGTAGAAATGTAGATCCAGCATTAATTTGACAGTTTCACATTCACAGTGCATTATGTAGGTATTAGTATTTAATTTTACTTATTTTTTAGATGTTTTGTTCTACTTCTTCAAGATCTAGAATGCATTACTGGCACTTTGTTGATCTAGTCATTCTTCACTGAACTAACAGAGTAGCTCATTATAATGTCCAGACTCATTTTAAACATATGACTAAAGCATATTTTATTTAGTCCTTTTCAAAAGATTCCACAATGTTTGTTTTTTTTCCCTTCTTTCCAATAAAGAACATTAGCTAACTACTCTTATAGCCAAAGCAGTAGTGCTTGTAGTACCCTGGAGAGAAGGAATTAAAAATGGGGGTTGCAGCAATGACAGGACATCACTGGAAAATGCATGGAGAGCTCTGCCCTGCTGGCACAGCCAGAGGCCTTGACGCCTCAGCTGTCTGGAATAGAACCATGGCTGGATGCAAACAGGCGTCCAGTTAAACATTGCATTCCATCAGGGTACAATCAAATCCAAAGCAGACTGTCTTCGATCTTAAAAAATCTTGTACGCTTTCGGTTTTGTTCAGCATAAGAAAATGTCGATAACTAGCCGGCTAATATAAAACAACTTGATGATACAGGTTGATTTTCTTACAGTCTTCCCCAATCTTTTTGGGTGACCAGCTGCCACTTAGCGGCACCCACCTTTCACTAAAAGCGATCGTCAGTTATGCTTAACTTTAAGCCAGAACACAATGTAAATGGGTAATTTACTGTATATAATAACTTACCTCTATATAGGTGTCATGAACAGGAAAATTAGCCAAAGAGACCAGAATTATCTTTGGTGTAAATTTGTGCATTTCAGCACAAATTTACTGGCTCAAAAGGCGAATCAATTCGCCTTTTGAGCCAGCCTCAGATAGCTATTGGAGGAACAGCATTTTCCACTTGCGCAAGACAGCTTCAATTTGTCCTCCCAGAGGTTGCCACTTGGTGTAAAGTTATTGAATTAGCTTTAGTATTTGTTAGAGGTTAGGTTGTGCTTAGGTACTACTTTATTTTGAATACCTACAGTAATTTCCGAACAAATGCCTTTTTCCTTTCCAAGGTTGATAGTACATGTGAAGTATATCTACATAGGACGTTATTAAACAACTATAATGAATCTCACCACTGAGCAAAGAGGCTCATCATTAGTCTGGCTTTCTGTGAATCAGCCATAGAAATCCTGATCCATTACTGATCATTTGTTTGCCAGCTCTGTGTACGCCAGCTATCAAATATGCCTCATTACACAGTTAAAACATTGAAATGGCATCCCAGCATGTGGCACTTTGAACTGCAGAGCAGCATGATTAAAAAAAATAAACAGCAGCCAAGAGTTTTAATTACTGATATGTCAGTGTCCGTCAGGAAGCAGCACGAGCAGAACACTTTGCGTGAGAAACCGACCACTATGCATCTATTACACTGACGTACTGCAGATGGAATTTGCCTTTACTGCTTCTTAAAAATTATATTTTGACTGGTGTATAGTATTCATGCCGCAGATGAAGATAAACTGTCCAAATGATTTCCAAAATTTCATGCAACAATGAGTCCACTCTGACTCTTCATTACAGGAAAGCTAATTAATGATTGCTTTCCAAACTCGAATGCAGGTGTTGAGTGTGTTTACGCATGCGCTATTTTGCTGTATTATGAAGGGAATATAAATCAATATAATTTAGAAAGATCTGAATTATATTGGATAGCATTGCCCTGCGACCATTGCTAATGGATGAATTGTAGCGTTATTCAATGCAAAACATTCTGGCTTATTATATTACCTCAGTTGCTGATTCAAAGCTGAGTTGAGGCCTATTGTCTGATATACCTGATGGTTATAATTCCTGCTTTTTCATCCAGCCTGTGCATTTGAAGGCTGCCCTACATTTTCAGAAGACATAAAGAAAGCAGTCTTTTAGCCAGATGGCCTATGCAAACGCCTCCTGCTTTTGCAAAAAATATAAGAACTATAACATTAAAAGTTGCATTTGTGCTGTGTTTTTGTTCCACATTTTGACAACATATTCAAAATTATTCATAGATTTCATGTTTTTGAGGAAGGACTATTGCAGTAAAATAGCACTCATGCTGGATAGAGTACTTTTCACAGCGTCTGACATCAGAGATATTACCATTTGTCTCACTGGCCCGTCTCATGTTTCCTCATTGTTCGGCTACCTGACTGATGCAAAAAGGGGGGTGAAGAAAAAAGATATTTTGTACGACTCAAGGATTTTGTTAAACCGTCCGTTTGTTTCCCTTTATGTAGTCCCCATAAATCATTGTACCAATGGTGCAGATCTGGAATATTGAGGTCTGTTTTCTTAGGATAGTCACCTCACTTTGAACATATTTGCACAACCAAATCCTCTGATCAAATTAGATAAATTTGTATAGTACATCTCTTGTCATGTTATACAACATGTGGAAGCATAAAATGGGCATTAAAACTGATATGTGTTCAAGGCAAGAAATGATCAGCAAATGCATTTTGCAGAGGCAGGCAGGAGGGGGAGTTGCTGTCTGTGACAGTCCAGCTGGAACATGGTGTGTGGCAGAAATAAGAAGTTCAATGTATTTGATTTAGCCTGTGGTTTCCTGAATAACAGCCAGAAGGTACCGGCTCACTTCAGGTAACTATGAACTGTGGCGTTCAATGATTTGCACTGGACCTGCTTTTCTCAGACATCAGTGAGGGCTGTCTCGGCAAATAATGCTCTCTGGCACTCTCTTCTTACTGTCTTTTTTTTCCCTTTGTAACTTTCTAAAACCACTGCAGCAAAGGAGAAGATCCTCTTATAGCATCAACTGAGTTAGTACCATGGATTTCAGTGTGGCTCGTATTTTTCAAGATTTACAGGCTCCCAGCAGGTGCAATAAACCACCCCAAATACCACAGATCTGGTGACCCTGAAGTGATGCTTTGCAGCTTGGTTTGCTATTTTCATGCTGGCCCCAAGATGCAATACACCACCCTGCTGAATGCCTAATTTGCTTCCCTTATGAGCACTACTGCAGCCATTTTCTCCCACTCCACCCCCTACTGCTCGTGATGTCGCCACTGTCGGGTCTTGTGAAGTGTTAGACTTTTGAGCACTTTATACATAAGATTAGAGTTTGATTAATTTAGTGGCTAAATTTGTTATCAGTTATATGACTGGCTGCCATAAATCTGCCCTTGACATGGCTAATTGATGTGTTTATCATGTCCACTCCTTGAGAAAAAGGATCTACTCTAGTGTAGTTAGGAGGAAATGGAGAAGGACACAGTGAGTGAGTATCTTCTCTCCAGACAGCATGCATAATTGCAGGTTGCTATGCAACTGAATATATCCTCTGCTATGAATTATCTCCCTGTCAGTAGAAAGTTAAGATAAGAAAAGATCTCCTTTGCATATGAATAAAGCAAAGTTGCAATTGCAGATAGCTGCGGTATCAATCAACTTATATATCCATATAGGAACATGACTTGCATGATTTCACACACGCACACGAGGGCCAGGACGAGAACATAATTTAGCTTTGATTGGAAGACACGTCTCCTTTACATCTGTGTGTTTTATCTTGCGTTGCAAGGCATCTGGATTCTCGCGAGATCACGGTCTTGTAGCGGGACAATATTTGCTTTGGACTAAAATGTATCTAATGAGAAAAAAACTAGCCAATGTTGTAGAGATCGGCATGTTTTAAGCTGGATTTTTAAGCCACATTTGTATCTGTTCATGTATTTCCCGCTGTTTGTGGGAGTTCAACCAATGCAGAGGCTATAGAGAGAGATAGAGAGACAGCCTTCCAAAAAATCAACAAGCAATGATGCTATGTGTAGGTCAGATGCTGATTGGTTAAAGATTTGTCTTAAACAGAAAAAAATATCACTGTAAAGGTGGGCATCAATAGGTGTGAGGGGAGGAAAAGCTCTCTGGCTCCTGATGAATACATCTCGTGCTATGGGAAACACACTGAGGTCATTCCTGCTGTATGCACATTAAAACGAATCCCATTTAACATCTCTGCCTCCAAAAAGTTTGGGGAGGATTTTTTCTTGCTCTTCTTAGAGATGCAGACTACATGGTGCAGCGAGCTGTCTCCTCTGGGTCTTCACTCATTAAAGAATTCGCTTCTCCAACTGCTGAATGCATTTATTCAGCAGTTTGAATGACAGAAAACATGAAGAGAGTGACAGAGGGACATGAAATGCACGTTGCACATCACATAGCCAGAATCAAGTGAAGAATGAGTGTGTAGTTGTGTAATATACAGTACATGCTTGGCCAAAAGACAGTGTCATAATTGATCATAGCTGAATGTGAAATACTCTTTATCTGCTGGTTATTCAAATTCCAGTGTAGCTAAAACTAACTAGTTACTTATTAGTATACATTTATTTATGCTGTGTGTTACCTTTGAGGAGACACAAGAATTATTTAATAGTAGCTATTAATAGTGTACATTAATCTGTTGGATTTACAGTGGAAATATCCCGTGAGTATATTAACCACACGTTGAGGTTTAAGCCCCCAGTCTCTCCGTCCTCCGGGCACTCTACACTGACAAGATTGATGGAGTTTTTCTGGACATCCGGTGTGTTTGGAATAGGCTATATTGGTATTGAGAAGGTGTGTTTACAACAATTGCAGAATTTGTTTGCACTCCCTGTCACATTTAAAACACCAATTAGATTTCACTTTGACAAGGACACTTTCAGAATACCAAACTCCTAGTTTTATTTTTTCCCTTTAAAACAAAATAGTTTAAGCTGCTTTTGGATGACATATCTTTTCACATAGATGTGATGCATAGATGGATGGATGGATGGAAATATGAACTGAACACCAGCAGCTGTTGGCGACTTATCATTGCAGAATATGATTTGCCCATTGACTGAAAAAAGAACAAATATACACTCAGTGACCACACATTAGTTACACCTTGCTAGTACCAGAACTAGCCAGAACTGCCTTAATTCTTTGTGGCATAGATTCAGAAAGGTGCTGGAAACATTCCTCAGAGATTTTGGTTCATATTAACATGACAACATCACACAGTTGCAAATTTGTTAGCTGCACATCCATGATGCGAATCTCCTGTTCCACCACATCCCAAAGTTGCTCTGTTGGATTGAGATCTGGTGACTGTGGAGGTCATTTGAGTGCAGTGAATTCATTGTCATGTTCAAGAAACCAGTTTGAGATGATTTGAGCTTTGGGACATGGTGTGTCCTGCTGGAAGCAGCTATCAGAAAATGGGTACACTGTGGTCATAAAGGGATGGATATGGTCAGCAGCAATACTCAGGTAGGCTGTGATGTTTAAACTATGTTCAGTTAGTACTAACGGGGACAGAGTGTGCCACGAAATTATTCTCCTCACCATTACACCACCACCAGCAGTCTGAACTGTTGATACAAGGCAGGATGGATCCATGCTTTCATGTTGTTTACTCCAAATTCTGACCCTACCATCTGAATGTTGCGGCAGAAATTGAAACTCATCAGATCAGGCAATGTTTTTCCAATCTTCTGTTGTCCAATTTTCGTTAGCCCATGTGAATTGCATTCTAGTTTCTTGTTCTTAGCTGACAGGAGTGGCACCTTAGATGCTCTTGTGCAACATTTGAGTTACTGTTGCCTTCCTATCACCTCAGCTATCAACAAGGCAATTTAACCCAGAGAAATGCCGCCCACTGGATTTTTTTTCTCTTCTTTGGACCATTTTCTGTAAACCCTAGACATGGTTGTGTGTGAAAATCCTAGCAGACCAGCCCATCTGGCACTAACAACCATGTGGCGTTCAAAGCCACTTAAATCAAATCTTTCCCCATTCTGATGCTCGGTTTGAACTTCAGCAGATCGTCTTCACCAAGCCTAAATGCACTGATTTGCTGCCATGTAACTGGCTGATTAGATATTTGTCTTAATGAGCAGTTGAACAGGTGTACCTAATGAAGTGACCAGTGAGTGTATATTCCCCTGTTTTAGCTGTAACTGAAGGATGCAGTTGAAAACATTGTAGTTAAGACAGCTCAGCTTTTAAGTCAAACACTTTGAGCATACATTGTCAAAAAATACAATATATGATGGATAGATCCGTAATATGAACTCAAGTAAAGTCAACAACTCACCAAACTACAGAGAGAACCGCAGCCTTTGAATTTGATATCTTAATGATGGCTGTGTAAGCCTTGTTGGAGCCATCAGCTGGGAGGCCAGCAACTCATCTCCTGTTTCTGCAGTGTGATATAGCTAAGGTTTACCAGTCCTTCCCCCAAGGCAGGATGCCAGTCTATTACAGAAGCTTTTCCCCATCCATCTTTCTGATACTGTGTGTCAACCAGAGAAGGTTTGGGTCCTAAATTTTGGGCTTTTACTCCCTAAACTTTTGCAGAGCAATAAGTCACCTTTCTGTAGAATTTCTTACAGTAGATAGCTGCAAAGTACAAAATAGCCAGCTCAGAAATATATCCATTACTGTGCAGAAGGTATACACAATTATTATCTTTGTCCATGCAGTTGTTCGGGTTTGTCTTTGCATGTGCAGGTTGTTAGGCTTGAGGGATAGTGCTGTAAATACCTTCCAGCAGACTTTGATGAAAAGACAGGAAACTGAAACCTGCTGGCAGTCTTTATCAGAGCCCACAGCAGGCATCAGATTTTACCTGGAGACTGATGTTATGGTAATAGATACAGGGGTCCAGCCACCAGCCAGGCTTTCATTCTATTGATTTTGCAGAGATATTTTCCAGAGTAATCAAAGAGCTGTGAAATCCTTACTCTGCAAGTGCTCAGAGCTTCAGGGACCACTAACAGGATTGCTTTTTCTGGTGAAGTTGAGTAAACTGATACGTCTTTCACATGTACACATACAGCCGTTGGTGTAAGTGGGGGCAAACTGCAGTCTACCAACTTGGCAATTGGGGTCACGATCTGGGTCAGTGGACCAACTGTACACGTCTGCCGTTACTGTAGAGGGGGGAAGTTATTATCCTCCCACCCTCTACTATTAACCTTCACATAGTTTTTGTGGTAAAAATGTGATGGAAAAGTAGTGACGAGCTGATAATCATGTTTATAGGAGTTCAAACATTAAAAAAACAAACAAAAAACTTCTTTTTTTTTTATATTGTGTAATCACATTTTTGGAAATTGTGATTTAGTTGGTTGTTTACCAGTGTAGATATAGTATATATTAAAAATCAGCAATGCTGCTTGTTTAAATCAAGTGATCTTTAGTAATTTCAACTTTGCATATGTAGTTTAGGAGTAATTATCCCAGTGAATCATCTATTCATGTGTAATGACTTAAAAGTTTAATTCAAAAGAGCATCTTACAGATTGCTGGATAAATGTCTTGATGCATGCTCAATCATCCAGGTAAGGAAATCCCAGAAGGTTGATTCTGTTCATCTGGAGAAACATCTGTGGGAGAAACGTTTCGTCACTCATCCAAGTGACTTCCTCAGCCTCAGCTGACTGCAGGTTTCCCCAACCTTATAAACAGTACATTTGCATAATGACTGAAACTGGCACCATTGGTAAACAATGGGCCGTCAGGTCAGTTTCATGATCAATGGTATGCAAATTGTCATGACCATTGATCAATGGCCATGAGTACTATTCACAGAGAGTTGGGGAATGGCTGCAATCACAGCATTGTAAGATGATGAAAGATGTACTCTAAGGCCCCCTCCTCGATTCAGTGAAGGTGGTCGTTCCCTTTTCACGTAAATGGCCTCCTTGACTCCGCGCTCAAACCAGCGTTCCTCCCTGTCCAGGT
>VVAS01111520.1:27564-37800 GCA_015103295.1 Ptychochromis oligacanthus | reverse complement strand
CTGCTCTATTTATTTATTTTTATATTATATATATATATATATATATATATGTATATATATATATATATATATATATGTATATATATATATATATATATGTATATATGTATATATGTGTATATATATATATATATATGTATATATATATATATATATGTGTGTGTGTGTATGTAAATATATAATATAAAAATAAATAAATAGAGCAGCTTGTGAGATGTACCATGGACAGTAGTGCAAATGTAATATTAGTCAGCAGCAGATGTAATCTTGTAACACAAGATTTTGCATATATTGAGTCCTTGTTTGCAATAGCTGAGGTAGAGTTCTTGTGTAAATGAGAGTGTTACGGTCCGGGGGCAGGGGGCAGAGGGAGGTGGTAGTAGACAGAGTTCAGCCTCCTGACAGCCTTGTGAATGAAGCTGTTCAACAGTCTTGTGGAGCAAGCCCGGAGGCTCCGGTACCTTTTCCTTGAAGGATGCAGTGCACCTTAATCACAGCCATTTCATGTTGCTTTTCAGCCATGTCTCTTGCAGCAGGACCTAGAGAACCTGGTGTGTATTGTTTACCCTAAATTCTTTGTAACTTTATGTTGATAGTATTTCATTTTAAATACTTATTTGTCCATGCTGTTCTCGTTTTTACTTGTAAAAGGCGGCCTCACTGGAATGTTTTTTTTTTCTCTAATACCCAGTAATATTTGTTAATCTGCTAGTTAAACCTAATTAGTTGTGATGCTGGTTCTCCAGTCTTTTGTTGCCCATGTCAAAATGGCTATCTATCTATTATAAAGAACATCTGATATGCTGTCTTTCTACACTTTTCAACTGTATATGGGTTGGAATTATTTGAAAATTTGGTTTCTATTTTTATTTGCATTTAACACAGCGCAAACTTTTTTTGGAATATGCTTTTTCCTGCTAAAAGGCAAGGATAAAAAGGCAGAAGCAGCAGGTATTGGCCCATTTGTCTTAATTGATGGAGAATACATGTACTTCTGGCTATTGGTCACTTGAGTGGCTTATAGAGTGCAAAGGGGTGATTAAGGATTCTACACCCATCTTCAGTTCCCACCCTGCCTTTCTTCCTTGCCAGCACTATTAATCCAAGGGACTTGGCCATTCATCTTTCTTCTCCCACTCTCTTTCATCCCATTACTACCAGTGTAGTTCTGTAGAGACAGATAAGAACCACAGGTAGACTATCTGCAAAGCTTTTTGTTAATTATCCTATGGTATGCATGACAGGAGAGCAGGAGGATTAGCTCTAATCAATAATTTGCATTCTTCATTGGATTAGCTTCCCACTTCAAAGATTATCATTACACAGCAGCATGTTCACTCTCTAAAACTTTGGGTAATTGCTAATTTTATCATATAGGCCTTTTAATTTATGTACATTTATCGTTTCATTACCTAGGATGATTTAAATGTTTTCAGAATGTGGAAAGAAAAAGAAAAATATCAAAAGTAAAGTAAATTAGAAACCCTGTTTAATCAGTTCAGTAAAAAATTTGCTGCTTGATTTTATCTTTTTTTTTCCCCTTTCTTTTGCCTCTCCGGTTTTGTTACCTTGTTTTAGAATTTCCCATCAAAGACAAAAGCTATAGTGTGGACTGTGTTGTAATGTTGGCATTGCACATTATTGGAATTTCACTTAGAGAAACATTTGCACTGAAAACTTTGACATGAAAATAGTAAGCAAAAATACTTTTGAGGATTTAAATATTTTTGAATAATTCTTTTTACCTTTGGTAAAAGTTGGGTGTGAAAATGGTATCCAGTCTCATGTCTGAATAAGTATGACAACATAGCCAGCAAACACTTATCTGATCTTAAACACTGAGGGGGGAGGGCTGGGACAGTCCTAAAGGTGTCATTTTTACACTTTTCATTAAGAAATGTAGTATTTCAAATATATAAACCATATTGTGTGTATTTCCCAAACTGCTGGAAAAGTGAAATGTACCTGACAGTAAAACTTTGTTTTCATTACGGAACCTTTAAATCCTCTTTGTCATTTCATGTTAAACAACTACAGTTCTCTTTACAGATGCCTGTTGTTGTCTATCCCTCTGGCATCCATGACTAGTCCATGCAAAACATTAGACATCTCTTGAAGTCATGTTGTGCTGACACATGTCGTTCACATATCTGCCTGCCACACACAATGTTTTTTTGTCTTAGAGGTCATAATGTACACTCACTGACCACTTTATTGGGTACACCTGTTCAACTGCTCATATATATCTAATCAACCAATCACGTGGCAGCAACTTCATGCATTTAGGCATGTAGACAAGGTCAACACGGCCTGCTAAAGTTCAAACTGAGCATCAGAACTGGGAAGAAAGGTGATTTAAGTAACTTTGAATGCGGCAAATGGTGTCAAATGGGCTGATCAAAGATTTTAGAAACTGCTGATCTACTGGGATTTTCCCGCTCAGCCATCTCTGGGGTTTACAGAGAATGGTCTGAAAACGAGAAACTATCTAGTGAGCGGCAGTTCTCTGGGCAAAAATGCTTTGTTGATGCCAGAAGTCAGAGGAGAATGGCCAGACTGCTTCAAGCTCATTGGAAGGTAACATTAACTCAAATAACTGCTCGTTGCAACCAAGTTATGCAGAAGGGCATCTCTGAACGCACAACACATCGAATCTTGTGCCACTCCTATCAGCTAAGAACAGGAATCTGATCCTGTAATTTGCACAGGCTCACCAAAATTGGACAACAGAAGATTGGAAAAAACGTTGCCTGGTCTGATGAGTCTTAATTTCTGCTGCAACATTCCGATGTTAGGGTCAGAATTTGACATGGACGACATGAAAGCGTGGATCCATCCTGCCTTGTATCAACGCTTCAGGCAGGTGGTGGTGTACTGGTGTGGGTGGTATTTTCTTGGCACACCTTTTCACAAAGCTCAGATCGCCTCAAACTGGTTTCTTGAACATGATAATGAGTTCACTGTACTCAAATGGCCTCCACAGTCACCAGATCTCAATCCAATAGAACACCTTTGGGATGTGGTGGAATGGGAGATTCACATTATGGATGTACAGCTGACAAATCTGCAGTAACTATGTGAGGCTATTATGCATATCAGGTGGCTGGTGAGTGTATATCTGGGGGAAAAAAATTGCTTAAAGCGAACTTTAAATATGTTCTTCCTTTGCTATGCTTTAACAGTTACCTGATTGTGTCATTTTGATTGTGTGCAGGCTTTGTAGAAGAAAAGTATCAGTGACAGTGTGTGGGTGAGTGCCTATTTGTCTATGTATTGATTCTGATTAGAAGTGACGGTTCTTGTCTGCCTGTGGAAGCCTGTAATTAAAACCTGAAGTTCTTGGCATGTGCGATCATTGTGTGGCCATACCGCATGTCTTTCAAGTAGGTGTATGAGTACTCCTCGTATTGATGACTCAGTGTACTCATGTGTTCTTGTGTGTGCATCTGTGTGTTCAAAATCTTGCTTGTGTTACAGGAATATCATAAGTTTGCTGATTCAAGTGTCACACTTTGGTCCACTGATTAATGAGTTTTATAGGTAAGTGTGACAGTTGTATGGGACCAACTAATCAACCAACAAAGGCTTTGAAATCCCTCAGCCCACTTCAACTCTATTCAGACAGCACTGACATGGGATTGATTACTTCATACTGTGTAGAAATAGCACCATGTAAATAACTTAGGCATGACTCTGTCACATTAATTACATCATACACAAAAAGCCCGATGTCCATCCCGAATAAATTTGTTTTGATAAAATGATACCTTAATTAATATATTAGTGTCTCATAATGCTGGAGTGTGCAGAGCTGAGGATCCAAATGCAAAGACACTCAGAGGCAGAGTGCAGAAACAAAGGTTAAGCCATTTATTTTAAGCTATTACAAAATCCAAAATAACAAATCCAAAATGAAGGTAAACAGAATCCAGAACACAAAGTAACATAAATTCAGAAAGCTCAGGGAAACGGACAGGTAACAGTATATATATACCCCTGAAAGACAGGGGTGTATATATACATACAGAACACATTGAGGGCTAATGAGGGGAGTGGAAAGAGCTGGGTAACAAGAAACAGGTGAAACTAATCAATGATCAAGTGACCGGGGTAAGTAAAACTAAAGGCAAGGCACAAGAGATAACAGACTATCAAAATAAAACAGGAAGTGACTGACTAAACACAGAGACAAGACCCTAACACACTAAAACGTGACACAGAAGGACCCAAGGGGGAAAGCTATAAAAACAACACAAGAGACTATACAAAGTAAACCCTAAGCAGAATACTAACATCAATAAACAGGAACTGAAACAAAGAACTAAGGCCCAAGATACAGAGGAATGTGAAAATAAAATATAACAATAAACAAACTAAGAACCAAGTAAAACATCAAATAATAAACAAGTATTCAAGGTCCTAAAACTCAAAACAGTGGATCCAAGACCTAGGACCAAGGAGTCATTTTGGTTCAGGATATCTCCTTCAGTGAGCACATTAAACAAATTTGTAGGACTGCTTTCTTTCATCTATGGAAGATCATTAAATTAGAAACATCCTGTCTCAGAGTGATGCTGAAAAACTAGTTCATGAATTTGTTGCTTCTTCTCTACTAATCATTATTATCAGGTTGTTCTAAAAGTTTCCTGAAAAGCATTTATTTAAAATTTAAAATCCTTCTCATCACATACAAAGTCTTGCTCCTAATAGAGTACTTCGCTCTCAGACTGCAGGCTTACTGCTGGTTCCTACAGTTTCCAAAAGTAGAATGGGAGGCAGAGCCTTCAGCTTTCAGGCCCCTCTCCTGTGGAACCAGCTCCCAGTTCGGATTCAGGAGACAGACACCCTCTCTACTTTAAGATTAGGCTAAAGGAAAGTTTTAAGTCAGGAAAGGAAAGTTTATAGTCTGTGCTGGATCAGGTGACCCTGAAGCATCCCTTAGTTATGTTGCTATAGGCTCAGACTGCTGGGGCACTTCCCATGATACACTGAGCATTTCTTCTCTGCTCACCTCTTTTTACTCTCCATGTGTTTATACACCACTTCTACATGTCATGAAACTTTGTCCGCTCTTGCCCATAGTTTGTGTTTTGTCCCATTTCCCTAAGCTTTCCTTTTTTCTCTTCTCTTTCCCTTCACCCCCCAACCGCGGCAGATGGCTGACCCTTCCTGTGCCTGGTTCTGCTGGAGGTTTCTTCCTGTTAAAAGGGAGTTTTTCCTTCCCACTGTTGCAAAGTGCTTGCCCATAGGGGATCGTCTGATTGTTGGGGTTTTCCCTCTAATTGTGTATTGGGTCTTTACCTTACAAGCCAAGGGCACCTTGAGGCGACTGTTGTTGTGATTTGGTACTATATAAATAAAACTACACTGAATTGAATTGAATTGGATAGATGACAAAATACTAGATTAAATCAGGAAAAGATTGTTTTTGGGTTAAAATATGACCCATCAAAACATTATATCTGAATGCTGACAAATTTTGCTTGCAACAACACTGTGCATTAAAATGTGTCACCAAGAAGTCCTTAACAAGTGTATATTTGTGAGAACAGGAGTGAGAAACCCATCTCACTATTGCCATAACCTGATGCATCACAGCATTGACAACAAAGGATATGTTGTGTATCTATGATTAGCTCTGACAAAACAGCAGCATTTAACACAATGGGAGGGTAAACACTCTTCCTCCCAAAATGTATGCAGCCTTTCTTCCACTGCACCTGGTTTATGCAAGTATCTGTGGTCAATAAAATTGAAAATATTTGCTGATCAGATCCTTTGTGAGCAACCGGAGAGTTTGTTCTTTTTGTTTTGTGTTGCAGGAATAAAAGCCCAATAAAGTTTCCCCTCAGAGAAAGTGGATTAGACAGTGTGTCTAAAACAGAGGCTTATTCACAAGCTGTCTTGTGTTTTTTGCCCTCTCTGATTTTATTTTTATCTTTTATGGCCTCGTGTTCTCAGATCTCAATTACATTGGTATGTACAATGCTATTAAACTATTATGAAAGTTATTATAAACCATAGGCTGTTATTTTTTCCTGTTTGAGCTGGGAAAAAAAACAAAAAAAAAACAAAAACAAAAAAAACCCTGCATTGCTACAGACAAACATGACCAGAACTTGTGTGATAACAAAGCAAAGCTGGTTCTAAGAATTCTGCATGTGTCAGAACCCTAAAAAAAATATTGGCAGCTAAAAATCCCACATTGCCAAGCCCTCTCCAGCCTTCCGATTTCCCTTCTGTGGATGAAAAGAGACAACATCTGAGGATTTTCAGAGATTACTCAGCAATCCAGCCTCTGTCAATAACAAAGGGAGGAAATGGTTTAATAGCAAACCTTAACAAAAATACCTATACATACAGCAACCGACTTCATGCGATAGTAAATCTCCTCATTGGATCTTTTGCTATAGCATGTATAAGATGAGTAACATTTCACTTGTTTTCTTGCTGAAATACATGTCCTGATTAATTTAAATAACAGTATGAGAAGAGTGGCTCACCTTCAGAGGCCTTTTCTTGTCAGGTGAAACAGATCTATACCTTCAGTATAAATGTACTGTGCCATGGAAAGACCTGACATCTGTTTCTTCTTCAGTGTTGCTATTAAATAATTTGTTGAGACTTCAACAAGCCAGCAATTTTCAGTTTTATTAACTAGAGCTATTCCCTTTTTCTTTTCTTTTTTTAAATCTCTTTCTCTGTGTACAGTTAAATTAATAGCTGGAGGACAAGACAGCGCTATTGCTTTATTAATTAAACAGGGAAAAATGTCGACAAGTTGAAATGCTATGTCTACCTGTTGTTTGTGGCTTCATGCTTTATCTCTTTTCCTCTCTCAATAAAGCTACCAGTTAGGAAGAAGCAACATACATGTGACTAAATAAAAGGGCATTTACCAATGGACATAGATAGTCAGAGGTGAGGTCCTTCAGGGATGATAAAAATCTCCCACACTGATCCAGATTATTGCCACTTAATTATTATTTATACCATCAAGTGATGCAAATTAACATAACAGACAGCAGCAATTGCTCCAAAACAGTAGAGTGCTGTGTTTGTTTACCCCAAAAGATCTAATTATCTGCAGTCTCTGTACTCACCCCTTTCCTCAGGCCCCAGACATAAAACAATTAAGCTAAAGCTATTTTATTTTGACTTTTTGCTAACTGCTATGTTGTGTGCCCCAGCATGGTAGGAACCCCCATGGAGCATGGTGGGCAAATGAAAGAAAAACATCTTGGACCAACATAAAAGGCGAAGAGTGAGGAGGGGAGAAATGTCTCGATCTGGAAATGGTGTCTCACACGGTGAGAGCCTCAAGGTATTCCGCTCCCCACTTGAAAAGGCTGAAAACTGACGACTTCTCCCCTTTTGCTTCCTATGATGTGGATCTTGCATGCTTCTAAGTGCAGGCAGTTTAGGAGCAGTCAACGGAAAGCCCAGCGGATCCCTGTTAAACTGGTAAGAGCAAAGGATGTGTTGAGGTGCTGGGGGAATAAGGGCTAAGTGGGCTGTGAATGGTCGGAACACTTGGAAGTAGAATCTGGCAGGTTGACGCTGCTATTTACATATCTGGATAGTTATAAATGTGTCAGAGATGGAGTCATTCTGACTGCTACAGCCAGTCAGTAATATTAAACTACTTAACTGAGGAAAAGATGAGACTGTAGGATAGGTTAGAACTAGTTTTTTTAGAACTAGTTCCTAATATGTGTTGATGAACCACGTTCCCAGCAGTCACATTGGATGGTTGTCACGTATGGGTGAATGAGTGAGGTGATATTTAAAACTGGGGACAATAGCACACAATTTCAGACAGTGTCTTTACATGCTACAAATAGCTGAACAACTAAAAAAGAGGGACAGAGACAGTGCAATGCCTCACTCCTCTTTTACCTCTGCACAGCTCGTCAATCACACCGTGACCTGGGTGTGGCTGATGAATAGGAAATGTCTTATATATCCTACAGTTGTAACATTTCTAGTCAGTGTTCAAGTTATAATTTGTCAAAACCTATTATCCAAAAAGTAAGCAGTCGTACTAGGCTATTTTTTTTTAAGAGTAATTAAATTTTAAATTGGTTTACTCTACATACTGTTACAGATATTCCATTTAAAGGGATACATGAATAGCGACCCTAGATGGAACAAATTTGAAAATCCTCCCACTTGAAGAGCCACAGTACTGTGCAAAAGGCTTGAACCACCCCTCATTCCTTTCTATTTTGCTTCAAAGGATCCAGACTTTTAGAGCAGTCTTGAGCAAAAGTTCTCCAGGCATTCTGAAGGTCTTTCTGAGTTTTTCTTTGGAGGTTGGCAGCTTTTTCACTCATTTTCAGTTCAGTCCTTGTACCTGACCATTTGGTAAGCAGTGTGTCCTCAAAAGTTTTGAGGAAACTGGACAAGAATAGGACAAAAGAATAAATTTCAGGCCTAAAAAAAAAACCATCTGCAGAAGATGAACAGTATCTGAAAGTCATGACCTTAAGAAATAGGAGAAAATCCAGCAAAGACCTGACACAGGAGCTGAGAGATAGATTTGGCCCTTCAGTTGATCCATCTACTATTCATTGAAGCCTCATCAGAAATGGTCTCAGTGGAAGGGTGGCTGTCAAGAAGCCATTCTTAAGGAAGGGAAACAAGGAGAAAAGGTTGAGGTATGCCAAATTACACAAGAACTGGACTGAAAATCAGTGGCAATAGGTCTTATGGAGTGATGAATCCAGATTTGGAATTTTGGGTTCAAATTGTCTTCAGTATGTACAGAGGAGGTCAGGAGAGAGGTACAACAGTGAGTGTCTATAGCCATCTATAAAACACGGTGGAGGCTTTGTCATGGTTTGGGGCTGCATTTCAGCCAGTGGTGTTGGAGATCTTGTCAAAATTGATGGAACAGCTTCATTTTTCAGCATGACAATGATCACAAACGCACTGCCAATGCAGTAAAAGCATACCTGGACAGAAAAGCACACAGTGGAACACTATCAGTCATGGATCAATCAATCAAACCTTTACTTACATAGCACTTTTCATACAATAAACATGCAACACAAATATGCTAAATACATTAAAAGCAGAAAAAAGAGCCCGGACCTCAACATTATTGAAGCAGTGTGGGATCATCTTGACAGAGAGCAGAACAAAAGGCAGCCAACATCCAAAGAAGAGCTTTGAATGTCCTTCAAGAAGCCTGGAGAACTATTCCTGAAGACTACTTAAAGAAATTACAAGAAAGCTTGACTAAGAGAGTTCAGACTGTGTTGAAGAATAAAGGTGGTCATACCAAATATTGACTTTCAAACTTGTTAGAACCTTTGCCTTATATTGTATTTCCATGTATGTTTGCACATGGTTCAGTAAATTGCTGCACCTATTTGCCATTTTCCTAGCAAAATATAAAAGAAACGAAGGGTGGCTCAAGACTTTGTACAGTACTGTATACACTACAGACTTTGTGTGTGTGCACAATCTCTGGGGCTGAAAAATGAAGGCAATGAGAAAGGGCACTTCCTGTAATACGTCCACTTGAGGCTGCCTCGAAAAGCGAGTCAATCCCCACAGACTTCCATCTTTAAATGGTTAACAGTAGAAATTAACGTGCTTACAATATGGCACCAAAAAAAAACAACAAAAAAAACACTTTTGGTCTCTGTAGCTAATTTTCCCCTTCATAACAACTGTATGGGGGATGACTTTTTAATACAACTCACATATTTAAATATTGTTAAATCTTAAATTTGGGGGAATGATACTTTGAGTGACAGGGGACCAGCTAGCTAGGCCTATAGATGTCTGTTCAGTTGTCCCTGACTTGGCTCTTTTGACTGTCTTTGTGCTGTTGATGCCTTTTGGGGCATTAATGATGCAATTATCTGATAAATAATATGACCTGCTGTGTTTGGTTAATTGTACTAACTGCCTGTTTAAGAAGTCTTTCATTGTACTATTTTATCTGTATGATACTAATTAGCAGCTATCTGTGTCTGAGCAATGCACCCAAGCACCTTGCTAACCAAGCTTATGAGCGTGATCTGAAATCTTGGCATTGTATGATTACTTCTACCTCCAAAAACAACTCGACTTCACTAATTAACAGGTAAATTCTTTCCTTCGATCCTTTACCTACAGTTTACTGTGTGTGTGTGTGTGTGTGTGTGTGTGTGTGTGTGTGTTCATACAGTATACGCAAATTATTATACATATGTTAACGGGGGAGTATGTTGTCCCAGTGAT
>VVAS01111520.1:15165-27544 GCA_015103295.1 Ptychochromis oligacanthus | reverse complement strand
AGTATGTTGTCCCAGTGATAATTAAGTCCGCTAACACCATTGTATAAGTGTGTCCACATGATGTTTGTAAAATTCATGTGCATATGAGCGTGTGTGCGTGTCGGCTGTGTGTGCTGAGTGATCTGCTGAGCTCATTAAGGCGCTGCTTATTGCTCTGCCAGGGGTGTCAGTGACAGATTCCACTGTTTGGAAACACTCGGCCGCCCACACAGCCAGCCTGGCTCCATCACTGTCACACACACACACACACACACACACACAGGCTAGGTTAGCATTCCACAGGGAGGAGGGGGTATAGGGAAGGAGACAGGACGGTGCTGGGACAGTGGCCGGAGGGCCGGCGGGTCGATATGGATTTGTAATAGGGTGCAGGGTGGTCTGAGGTAAAGGGATGCTGGCTGTGGTTATGTGCAGTGTGAGAGCGTGCTTGCGCACGCACAAGGGGAACATGTGAGTGTCAACACCTTTGAACTGCGGCGGAGAGTGACCCGGGTTAAAAGGACGCTAGTGGTTGTAGTAGTATGTGTGCAGTGGTTGAAGTAGTATTTAGAGCCTTTACTGAAGTGAAAGTAGCAATTCAGCTATGCAAAAATACTCCATTACAAGTCTGTCACAATGTGTAAATTGCATTTTTCAAGTTAGTTCAAGCTAAATTCCCCCTTTGAGAGCTAAAGCTGAAATCAATAAAATGTTTTGGACTTGAGTCCTTTTTTAAAGGATGCGCCTGAAGAAGGCTTGGGTAAAGAAACCCATTTAACTGGCACAAATTAAAAGTTTATGGCTTACTTTTACCACAAAACAAGGCAATGACGTGCACCAATTCCTGGACTGCCCTATAAAATATGAACATATCAGGTAACATGAATGTACAGCTTGCTTTGGCGTCACACTGGATATGGTTTGTGTTTCATCACAGTGATATCTCAAGGCTGAAGGTGACTTGAAAGTGCTCATTATGAAGAATAGTTCCTCCCAGAGTGTTAAATTATTGATGCATTACTTTGTGGGCAGCACGATAATGCTGTAGCTGACCCAGATGGAGCTAAATATAACCAATTCATGCTGCTGCTGGATAGTTTAATGCTTTGCAGTTGGTGATATTTTAAATGTAATGAGGTATAGATGCACTCAGGTGTAGTACAGGGCCCTGAGATGTTTATAAAAGTAAGAGTAAGTGCACTGTACGAATGTACAAACATCCTGTCGGTCCACTGCTCCAGCCATCAGCCACACTTTCCCTCCATGACATTAATCCCCTGCAGCTTGATCACAGATGAGTGACCAGGGGCGGCCGGGGAGGCCAGCATGCGTCACTTGAGCTCATTACCAGGCCAGTCGATTCCACCGTCTAGGTGTGTGTTCTCCGTCAGGCATTAATCACACAGGACAAGAGGGAGAAAAAAACTTCCCGTCTTTCGAGCACACCAAAGACGATTAGCACGTACGCTGTGTTTGAGCTTAGACGCGCTTCCGAGAACAGCTATTTAATGTCTGATACAACTAAGGGAAAAGTGAGGGGTGCAAAATAATTTGGAAACACATCAGAGGTGCCATGTGTGGTTACAATCCATCCTGGAGATATTTAGCTGTCAACACGGCTGGGCTCTTTTGGAGGAAGAGGGGTAGGGTGGGGGTAGTAGGGTGTTTTCTGCAACAAGACGAGTAAAGGAAATGCCAAGCTGTAGACAGGCGGCCTATTTGTTTACCCAACATGAGCCTACCCAGGATCTACACAGCTTAAAACGCCAAACATCCAGACAGATGCAAATCACACGATGGGCCCTCCAGAGACTGCATGCATGTGTGTGTCTGCATGTGCGTCATTTAGCTTCTTTGTTGCAAGATGAAGTGTGTAATACAATGAAAACCGTAATGCACTTCGGTCATGTTTCATTAAGCAGGGTGATGGGGGCGGAACGATGCGTGGGGATGGTGGTCCGGCGAGACATCATCAGCAGAGCGAGATTCTTCCTCTCTCGCAGATCTCAGGAAATGTTTAAAGTCATTAAGACTGGAATGAGCTGGATTAAAACTGATGGCGGTAATCTGTAATTAAACTTAAGTAAATCTTTATAAAAAATGAGCGTTCCTGGTGTGATTACAGTTAACAAATGGAGCTATTATGGAGTAATCTTAGTGGTATCCTCCTCTAATCAGAGGTACTGTGAGATGTAGTAGAAGACAGACTTTTGACCACAAAAAAGAAACAGCAGTTGATATTACACAATGAATAATGCATCATATAATTCTTATCCCATCACATACTCAATTAGGTAGTGGTTTAGCGATGGTCAAATGCAACCAAACAGGCCAAATGGGCTGGTATTTAAATAGCATTTTTCTACTCTAACTTAGCTCTCAAAGCACTGTTTACTTCAAGCCACATACAACCATTCATACATTCATACAGTGCTTTATTCTATGCCTTTTAAGGGCCCTATCAAGCTCACACTCACACTCCGATGGATACATCAGGGGCAATTTGGTGTTCAGTATCTTACCTGAAGACACTTCGACATGCGGACTGGACAAGCTGGGAATTGAACCACTGACCCACACTATCTCCTGAGCCACAGCCGCACCGAATTAGAGCCAAAATCTAAAACTGAGTGCTCTGACCAGTGCTTAAAACTGATGGATTGTCTCTAAATTGATGTGTTAACAGTTCATTGATCTTTATATGCAACAAATTTAACAAGGTTTTAAAATCCTCATGATCTGTGCTGTAAAGCAACCAAACCAGTGGGTCAATGTAAAATCCAATGTGGAGATTAACAGAAGCTGGCATTCGCTTTTTCTGTGTTTATATGCGGCACTTTTTGTTGTCTGTTGCAGCCCCAAGCCCTCTTGAAGTGCTGCTGCATGTACTGCAGGAGTTCCTACAGTATCTGGAGATGCGGAAGATGTTTGGAAATGCAGAACACCTGGCTAGTCTTCTGCAGGACTATTTAAACCCTGCCTTCCTGGATCTGCAGACACTTTCTTCCTGTGATGGTGCCTGCGCCATCTCCACGCCATGTGCCCCACTTCATTCCTTTTGTTTGCGTTTAACTTTGCACTTACAACACTCACCTCACATTTGCCAACACGTCCTTGCATTGCTTTAAACCACTGACAGTGACTTTTGCACGTCATGTTTATTCTTAAGTTTAAAAAAACACCTGTGTATCCTTGTTAAGTTTGCAGCAGTACTTGATTCTTTGTTGCCACCTATGAGCCGGTCATGACTAAACTTTCCTAAGTAATAATTTCCTTTAACTGTCATCTTCTTGACAGGTATGGTACAATGTTCAGCAGTATGTGTCATGGTCCTTGTAGTATCCATTAGTTTTTAGTTGTTTTTACTGTTGTTTTCTTCCCATTTCATCTCACATTTCTTCCTGTGACAGTGCCTGCACCATCTCCTCTGTCTCTGTTTTCATGTTTCAGTGTTAGTTATTTGTCCTTTTGTTGCTTCCTGTTTTTGGTTGAAGGTTAGTTTTAATTCCAGCTTTTGTTCTTTTCCCTTCTTTGGGATTGTTTGCCCGCCCTCTTTAGTTTCACCTGTGTTTGATTGTTCCCATCTATGTCATGTGTTTTACAATCACCCCTCTGTGTACATATAGTCCTGTTTTTCCTGTTGTCCTTGTGAAATGATGTGAAATGAATGTTTTCCTCCTGTGTGTTTCTTCATCCTACCTGCCTACCTGTTTCCTGATCTGTGCTTGTTTGGATTTCCTTTTCCTCTTTTATAGTTTAATACTGGACTTTGGGTTATAGGGTTTTTAAATAAAGCTCACTTTTTGTTGTTCCACTGAGCCTTCGACTGCATTTGAGTCCTGAAGTGTGGCTAAGGGCCTAGTCACACAGGGAAGTGTGAATCAGTGACCCCCTGGCAACTAATGGTCACTAGGGAAAAATGTGTATTCCCCGATTGGTTGGAGACTGGTTACTGGAGGTAAGAACAAAAGAAAAAAACAAAAAACAAAAGGACATGTTTCTTCATTTGGACTAGAACAATTAGGCCTCAGTCACACAGGCCTAGAGACCTCCACTTGCTAGGGAAAAATCTGTATTCCCCAAATAGTTGCAGTGTGGTTGCTGGAGGTTGCTGGCAGTCCCTAGGTGAGACTGGTTGCAAAGAGATATAGGGTGCAGCACCAAAAACCTCCCTGTGATACCTCTGGTCGCTTACAGATTGCCGTCGTTGTCCCGAGTTTGATTGGAAGACGCCGACTTGTCTGCAAACACTCACCAGCAACTCTATGAGCTGTAGCGAAACTGTGGAAAGTGTGACACAAGCCAGAAATGGAGGCAGTTCGCTTTTAAAGTAAAAGTTGCACATGTTTTGAAACACGTTGGTTGCAGCGGTAAGGCAACCGTTCTGTGTTACCGATTTGTGACGCATTTTTGCAGTGTTACTACCACTCGGCTAGTAGTTATTGAGTGTCTGCAGACAAGTCGGTGTCTTCCATGCAAAATACAGGCGACCATGGCAATCTGTTTTTGGTGCAGCACCCTCTTTGCAACTGATTTCACCTCCAGGAACCGCTCGCCAACCAGCTGGTGAAAAAACATTTTTTCCCTAGTGACCGGTGATTGCCAGGGGGGTTGCCGACCGGTCTCTAAGCCTGTGTGACTGAGGCCTAAAACTGAGCAGTATATCCTACTTTAGCAGCATGTTGATGATATTTTATTATGATATATTATTCTACATTTACTTAAAGAAATGTTCAATTTTATGACTCATCACTTCATCACAGATTCACAGGACACCCACTTTTAGGACTGCAGGGTTTTGAATTCCACACATTTTCACCCCTTCCTGTTTCCTCAAAGAGATGAGGATGTTTTCCAAAGAGTCCTGAGCTGGAGGTAAATAGCATAGTTGCAACCACTGTGACTGCCACCAGCCGAAAACCACACAGGTTCTATCAACAATGAAAACCACACAAGCGCTATCGTTCTGCTTATCTTACAGCAAGGATGTTTACCAGAGCGCTTCGCAGCACATGTATTAGTCAAAATAACTGCACACTTTCAGGAGCATAAAAGGAGTCATAACACATTTACCCCAAAGCTGATTTTGATTCAAAAAATCTATTCACTGCACAGTGGAGGAGAACTCAACTAAAGTTAATAGACCTGAATGTTGTGGCGAGCAGACAAATCAGCAGAAATCAGAAAAAGAAAGTAATATACTAATGCATATAAGTGTTTTTTTTGTTTTGTTTTTTTTACAGTACAAGACATTTAAATTGAGTTTCTGAGAACCCGGAGAAACAACAGCAATAATTAGGCATTACACAAGACCCCACTGGAAAAGTCTCTTAAATGCACCTAATTGCTTTTAGGAATGCGCATAATACCCCATTCAGTCGAAATGCCAAGAATAAGTGTCACAAGTCCTGTAAGACGCTGTATATCCATGTTGTGAAACCACTACATCCCAGGTGAAAACAGCAGAAAATTGTTTATTGAAACACTGCATGTACAGGGAAAGGACAGACCCATTAGGTTAAACTATTTTCAGGGGAAAAAAAGGCAGTACGCTGTGGCTGGGCGTCATACTTAACCTTGAAAGCAAGCAGAAAACATCAGAAACATGAAGGCTTAAGGTGAATGATATGTGGAGGCACAGCATATTACTGCTAAGTACTCATGCCCAGTGTACATGGGAATGCGGCTAAGAAAACGACCTTGAGGAAGCATCAGTAAAAGGCGTCATTAAACTATTCGATTAACCTTTTCCTCTCATAAGCTCCATAAAACTGATGCATGTATTTTAACCAGGCCTGGACTTTGTGCATGAATTAGGGACTGAGTGTTTGGCATTCACAGGACTGGGGGGGATGGGCCAGAATGCTCCAGCTAAACCGAGTTAGTGAGTCTTTAAGAAGATAAGCTAGCAAGTGTTGACTTGTGTCACAGGACAGGAGTGTCACCTCCTTAACTTATTGCTGCATGGAGGTCATCATTGTGCTTGCAGTGAAGTGTGGTCAAGATAAAGAAGAAGCTTTTCTATCAATATGCTCCTTCATGCTAGAAAATAAACTCATACAGATGTGAACAGGTTTTTCGCTAATTGCATGAGATTTGGATGTTAACAACCATACAGTCAGCTGATATCAGTTGTAGTCAGTCCCACAAATGCTGCCAGTAGGCACCCTCCTTCTAGCTTATACCCCATCCACATATAAAGGGATTTGGGCCAAGCTTTAGCTGTGAGATGGCCTCACATTTGACTCCAGAATATTTTGGTATACAGAGGAGTTCATGGTCGACTCAATGACTGCAAGGTGTCCAGGTCCTGTGGCTGCAAAACAAGTCCAAATCATCAGCCCTCCACCATCGTGCTTGACAGTTGGTGTTTGTGCTGATATGCTGTGTTTGGTTTTTGCCAAATGTGGCACTGTGCATTATGGCCAAACATCTCCACATTGGTTCAAAGGACATTGTTCCAGAAATCTTTTAGACTGCATAGAGTCCTGTGAAAAACTTTCTTTTTCACTTCACTATATGTCAAGCAGTGGCTTCGCTCCCATTTGCAGCTGCCTTAAAGTTGAGAAATGTTTCACTCCGGTCCCACCCCACTTTGCACCTGTTGTCGCTGCAAGTGAATTTCGTTGGCATTTCATGGTTTCTGATTGGCACTTTGCTGCTCATCTATTCCTATGTGTGTAAATAAAACCTTCTTAAACCTAACCAAGCATTTCTGGTGCCTAAAACTAACCAAATGATGGGTGAAACTGAAACAAACATTATAACAAAGCAAAAGTCTCAAACTCACAGGTCCAGCCTCCAAATGCAGAATTTTTTGTTTGTTTGTTTTTTTAACTACACTATACTCATGACTTCTTCCTTTCAGCAGAGTGAAACCACGGAATCAGGAGATGATGACGGTGGCCACCTATTGGTGTTATATATCGGATTTTTAGTAACTCGTACTGACCATTCAGTAGGAAAATAATATGTAAAATCGCAGATAATTACACATAAAGAGGAGAGACTTTGGTCATTTTACCATTGGCTGTTCATGGTTTATACTCCACAAGGTTTAATCGAGCATTTTATTAAAAAATAACAGTCTTGACGAAAAATACCAAGTAATTTAAAAAAGCAAATTCCACCAGTGCCTGAAGGTTTAAATGAGGGTTTCACAGACTGATTTATTTGCCCACTAACTGCTCCTTTAAGATATTTTGGAGTCTGGACTCCTGGGCTGTAAAGTGACCTCTAATGGATGGATTAGGCTCAGTCATTCACTTCAGAGGGCGCACAAATATACTTTGGGAGGGTATTAGATCTCTTTAAGGCTTAGCGTGATCAAATTATTGCATTAGACCGGTCAACTTATCCAATTAAAGTTGTAAAATGCATGGCTCTCGCCCAAGCGAGACGGCAGATCGTTGGGGTGTTGGAGGGTTTGCGGGAGGCTGAACCCTATCCACCTCCTCATCGACAGAGCAGCCCTCACCACATACTTCAGCTGAGGATTACAGCCTTTCATCTTGCTCAGACCGCCGGCAGCACACAGGCGTCTTTGAGGCCAGATATGGCTTGTAGTAACAACAGCAATGTCCAGATTTGTAAAGCTGTTTCCCAGCTTTGCGCTCCTGTGGTCTTTCTTTCTCTGGCATCTATAGACTCACTCATTTAGCTCTCTCTCACTTAACACTGCCGTCCTTGGAGAAAGGCAAGGACACTTTCTACCAACAATGCCCTTCAAATGACAACTTTTGGGTACGTCTCCACAATTTTAAACATTTGGAATTCACCAGCTCAAAAAAAGGATTTCTGTTAATGATGGACAGTCTTTGATAGTTAGTTACTCAAAGTCAGTCTTTGATAGTTAGTCTTAATATCCCAACCTTGTCTGATCAGGCAAGGACAAATGGGCTGAAATGTGTAGCTGTTTCAGGCCAAAAATGGACCATTTTCAATTCTACCCACAGGCGAGTTCACTTACACAAAGCAAGTTGCATTAGCTATAATCCCCCACCTAAGTGCACATCTGATCTGACCTCCACTTTCTATCTCTGCTATCTTTGAAGCAGAGTTGCTCTATGAACATGACAAATAGCTTATTGATCAGCAGATGTCGTCGTTAATGTCCCTCGACTTGGGCTGCAGCTGCAGCCGCCTGCTCCATGCAACCTGTCCTAAGCCCTGTGCATCTCCAGCTGAGTCCCCTGCCTCCCCCTCACCACAACTCCCCACTTCCCAGTTGCTCTGAGAGAGCCCCCCCTGCCTGGCAGACACCCTCCTCATCCCTCCTTGTCCTCCAAGGTGTGGAAGGGGTCACAGACAAACGCCATCTGCTCCAGCAGGCAGAAAATGGCAGGTGAGACCAGCTTTGGGCCATGTGACCTGACCAGCTATGGCCACTGAAAACAAGGTCAGAGGAAGATTTGGGGGAAAAACAAAAAAACTAGCTCAGCACAGTGACAAATCAACAGTGGGAAAGTAGAGATGGAAAGAAAAAAAAAAAACTAATCTGCATTGTTTTAATCCACGGGGAAGATTACACAGTCACGGTGCCTTGACACAGCAGCTTGTCAAAAAAAGGTCATGCAAACTCACTCCCCGCCCGTCATGCTTTTTAGCGCTGCAGAGCATCCATATGTTCCCTCTACACATGTCTGTCACTCAGCGACGACTTTAATAAACTCCATTTTCCTGAGCACATCCAACATACTCTGACTCGACTGTGTGTCAGCAGCATATCAAGGCCACCACTAATGAGACTGTAAACCTTTAAAGAGACATTTCATCATGTTTAATGAGAGCCCTGCAAACAAATGATGAATAACTGGAAACCCTGGGTCGGTGTCCAACTGTACGACGTGTCTGATGTTTCCAAATTTGGATTTGCTCCATCTGATGTTGACACTGTGCCGTGGAGCTTTTGTTTCCGTCTGTCAAGGACGTGGTCACATTGAATAGAGCGAGCAGGAGAGCCCGGCCAGCATCCCACTGGGGCTTTGTGCTCCATCGAGCAATGATGCTGCGACTGAGTGCAAGAGACGGCGATTGTGTGTCTGCGTGTGAACGCATGGGGTTTCAGGATGCCGAGGATACAGCAGGTGTTTTTGATGCTGAAAATTATCTATAACGAGAGTCATGTAATTAAAAATCCATGTTTTTCATTAATTTACACTTACCACCTGTAGCTCTGAGACATTTGCAGCTTGTTTCTTTACAGATGACAGAAACTTGGCAAGAAAGATGGGACAAAATGTCAGTGAAATCTTTTGATTTCACTGACTCCTCATTTATTTATATTTTGCTTCCAAGGAGCCAGACTTTCTTGTCATTTTTTAAAGTGGTCTTGAACAATAGTTCTGCAGGCTTTCTGAAGATTTTTCTAAGTTTTTCTTTGGACATTGGCTGCTTTTTCACTCATTTTCAGTCCAGTCCTTGTACCATTTTCAGAGTAATGTTATTTTGATTGTTGAGCCACTTAACACTGACCTATGAATCATTCAAGCATAAAAAAGGCACCTAACTCAAGAGAAAAACCAGTGTCGTGTCACAATTTAGCAAAGAATATATTTTAAATTGTATCTTCAGGCACTTTGTTACTAGCAGTCTGTCACAAAAACACATTTCTTTAGTTGAATCTATGAAAAATACCAAAGATAACACAGTTTGACAGGCATAAAATAGTATGTTTGCACCAATAACATGATTCCTAAAGTGCTATTAGCCAAAAAATTGGAGGACTAAAGAAGAAGGGACCTAAAAAATTATCTACAGCAGATGAACTGTATCTGAAAGGCATGTCCTTAAGAAACAGGAAAAGAATCCAGCAAAGACCTGACACAGGACTTAAAAGATACAGTTGGACCTTCAGCTGATAAATCGACTATTCAATGAAGCCTCATCAGAAATGGTCTCAGTGGAAGGGTGGCTGTCAAGAAGCCATTCTGAAGGAAGAGAAACAGGGAGAAAAGGCTGAGGTATGCCAAATTACACAAGAACTGGACTGAAAATTAGTGGCAACAGGTCTTATGGAGTGATGAATCCAAATTTTTAAAAAAATTTGGTTCAAATCATCGTCAACATGTATGGAGGTCAGGAGAGAGGTACAACAGTGAGTGTCTACAGTCATCTGTAAAACATGTGGAGGCTCTGTCATGGTTTGCGGCTGCATTTCATCCAGTGGTTTGGGGGATCTTGTCAAAATTGATGAAATTATGAACACAGAAAAGTACCATCAGATTTTGATCCACCATGCAATACCATCTGGAAAGCATCTGACTAGCAACAGCTTTTCAGTATGACAATGATCCCAAACTCACTGCCAATGCAGTAAAAGCACCTGGATAGAGAAACACACAATAGAATGCTATTAGTCATGGATTGGCCTCCCCAGAGCCCGGACCTCAACATTATTAAAATAGTGTGAGATCATCTTGACAGAGAACGGAACAAAAGGCAGCCAACATCCAAAGAAGAGCTTTGAATGTCCTTCAAGAAGCCTGAAGAACTATTTCTGAAGACTACTTAGAGGAAATTACAAGAAAGCTTATCTAAGAGAGTTCAGGCTGTGTTCAGGCTGTGTTATACAAACTCTGTTTTTGCCTGTACTGTATACTGTATTTCCATATATGCTTACACATGTTCCAGTAAATCGTTGCACCCATTTCCCATTTTCCTAGCAAAATATAAAGTATCACCAAGATGAGCATATTTAGCAATTAATTGAAATGTCTCAGTATCTGCCTTCTAAGGTAAAAAAAAAAATTGGTCATAGAGATAAGCTCACATAAGAAAAAGAAAAAAAGAAGTCATAATTGTCCAATCTGTGTACTTCGCCAGTATGAAAGTACCCTATAATATGGTACAATGAGAGACATGAATGTATTAGGTCACTAGGTCATGAAGGAGGGATGCAAAGAACTAGAGGAATGTAAGGGCTTCTCTTTTTCCTCTTGACGGATTGATGGGCCCCATATTCTGAGGGGTGGAGGGAGACATCTACAGCATCGTGAGATTCTGCCTAATAAGGGGAAGGAGGCGTTTTTGTTTTTGTTTTTTTTTAAACTGGAGGTCTATGTTTTAGCTGAACAAAAGCCTTTGTGAAGTCATTCATCACTGTCGCCGCTCTGAATCGAACAACACTGGAAAAGAAATGAGAGCAAATCCTGGCTGGTGGTGTGTTGTTTCTAAAAACTGAGCTTCAAAGGCTAGGAATTTTCAAAGCATGGAGTTCCACTGGTTTGTTTACAACATCTAGAGGCTTGCAACAATGCACAGCTCCTCACAGCAGAATCTGTCACTAGACCCCGTGGAAGACAAAAGGGATCTTTGTAAATAGCACTTTCCCTCAAGACACAAGCTCACCAACATTACATGCAAAACTTGAGCCTTTATCCTTGATTCTTTCAATCAAGATACTCAGTTGAAAGATATACTTCAAATGCCAAAAACTACTTCGAGTTATGAGTGAGTTTACATCCTTGAACCTCAAGGAAACAAAAGTCAGTTCTACAAGGCAAGAGTAGATTGGGGGCTAGCTTTTGAGAAAAGCTCTAGTCCTTTTTTAAAACATCCAAGACTGACCATTACTGGTTTTTGTTCCTTAAGTTGTGTGTACTTCTACTGACTGGGTGTTTTACACAATGGCACAATGGCTAGAAAAACAGTGTAAAGCACTATGTTTGATGCCTTATGGAGATAAGAGGAAAAGGGACACACACTGGCCAAAGACTAACAAAACCACAAAAAAACATACTGTTACACCTCCACGCTAAAGAGCCTTAAAGCACAATTCCATGTTAGTGTTAGACTACATAAAAGGTATAATTTACCCAATCAGAAACACGCATCAACCTTGTATGTGAGTCATCCAGACAATGCCAGAAGGACCCAGTTGGAATACAGTCCAAAGCTGTCCTTTCTCACATGCAGCAAACAACAGGAAATACTTTGATTCAGACACATTCTTGTTACTGGAAATACTTTTTGCTGAAGAAGCTGCCCAGATAAATCATTCAAAAGGGAGCTCCATAAAGACAGCCCACTGGCATTTATCTGTTATATTCTTACCTGAGGGCAATCAGACATCACTCTGACTTTGTGTTAGGGAGCCGGCAGGTTAAAGACCACTTAATATCCAGTCTGACTAGAAAAGTTTAGGGCTGCCGTGCATGTGTGGCAATACTTAAGGCTAAGCAGTTCAGCAATACAAAATCAACAGCAGTGCTTATTGTGGTTAAGACAGCCACTCCAGTCGCTTAGAGTCAGTACAAGTTCATGGCTTTGAAACCATTTGGTCCTCAGGTCAGTTCATACAGGTCATTCTAAGTAGCTATTAGGTCACTGTGGGTGTCACACGAGAAGTCTTATAAAGAAGGGTGGGGATGACTTAGACGAGAGGGTCATTCCTTTACAC
>VVAS01111508.1:7518-17737 GCA_015103295.1 Ptychochromis oligacanthus | reverse complement strand
TTTGAGGACTATGTGGAGACAGAGGGACGGATCCAGGGTGGACACATCTATTGCCTGTCTCCTTCTGCCCGGGACATCGCTCCGATCACTAGGAACAAAGGTCAGGACTGGAATTGTGATGTGTGATGAAGTCATGGGGTGAGGTCATTGGGTGGTAGCACTGAGATCTGAGGGTAGGCAAGTTTTGGTGACATGTTTGAAGAATATAGTCACAAACTCTTTATGATGACATCCTTGTTGTTTCATTTAACTTCTTTATCATCTCATCTTATTTTTCCTATTTTTCTTTTTCTGTCATTTTCTTCTCTATTTATGCTGTTCTGTACTGTACTCACCACCATGAGCAGATGTGTCTCCTTCTAAGGGATCTTACAGTACACTGGAACTTTAGATGTTTAGAGTTGTGCATTCACTAGAACAGAATTTTAATGTTACTAGTTGATTTGCTTTGTGTGTCTATATTCAGAATTCCTTGTCACTATCAATAATGGCCACCCACTCGCTTTCTGAGGCCCAAACATGAGTCCAGATTTATCTACTGAAAATAGAACTGTTTTTGTATTCCCATTATCAAGCATTGTGCACTCTTGTCACTTTCATTTTATTTATCTAAACGACTGGTTTTGTGCTTAACTTCTTTTCAAAGCAGTAACTTCAGTGTGGTTTAGCGTTATGTTTAAAAATATCTACATCAGTTTTTTTCAGATTATGCACCTGTTTTATGTCCAATTCTGTCACACCACAAAGATAATAAAAAAACTTGTTTTGTATCCACATTCAAAGCTCTGAAAGCATGTCACATAGTGTGCACTAAGTTTCCTCAAAGCAACATCACAGTAGTTCTTCAACTGAGCCCATTATGCCCCATTATGAGTTCTCATCAGCCTTGGCATCCAAACACTGATTGGTGCTGCTATTTTTAATGCCACCCTACTGTGGGTGTGACATGAGTAGTGTGTTGCTAAGCTGCAGTATGTCTTTGTGTGTGTCTTATCTGTTAAGTGCACAAGAGTGGAATTCAGAAATGTCACGCTGTATCGACAAATAAATTGTTTTAATTTACACCCATGTTTATTCTGTTATTAAAGTCATTTTTAGGTATAACTGTAACTGTTTGATAATGTATTTGACTTAGACTTTTCTCTAAACCTTCAGAGAGAACACTCTTAATCTATTTGTGTGCCTTTGTCTGATATGCAGGTGACAAGCGGGTTGTGAAACTTTACCTTAAGTCCAAGGAGACGGGCAAGAAGTTTGCCAGTGTCAACTTTGTGTTCTACAACTGCAGCGTCCACCAGTCGTAAGTTAAAATGATTAGATATTTTGATAGTCATGAATCTTGTTTTAGTCATTTCCCTTTTGCTCTTTTAAGAAATGGCCCCTTTGTCCAGTCCCTCCATAGGCTGTCTCATATTACTGTCCATGAGAGATAGTTAGACACACAACACATCTGTCTCAACCCCTCCAACCTCCACAGGAGGCTTATGTTACAGTTGGAGTGAAAAATCAAATGTGCCGTATATGAGAAACGATCAGGATATGCAATGGTAATTCTACTCTTTTTATCATATCCCACAACACACTAATGATACTTCCATGATTAATTCATTACATAGTGGTCTGCCATAATGCCTCCGAATTTGTGACTGTAACCTAATTGTTGCCTTTTACCCACTTGATAAAACAAATACACTTAGCTTTTTGAGCAATTAGATTGTCAGTGTGGCACTTATTTACCCCCAAAAGACCACAGCAAATACGATAACACTGAAATAGTGTGAATGAAATCTTGTGCCTTTTCCAATGAGTTGGTCTCCTTCACACTCCAGATGCCCTCAGCTCTCTGTGCCCAATTGCAGTTCACTGCCTCTTCTAATCCACCTTCTGCTGAAAATCTCTGCCACCCATAGAGCCACACCCCTAGGTCAGTCCTACCACGAGCCTGATGCACCCTGCCGGGGTAAAAGAATCCTCTAACTCCTCCACCCCTCCTAACACAATACCCTCCCTCCTGCCCATCCGGGGCTGATCCAGGGGAGGCTGAAACGTCTGCTGGGGTATTAGCCTTGGGGCAGCAGATGGCTTGGGGGCCCCTGGGGTACCACAGGGCTCCATCCTGGCTTCCCTCTGGATGCTGGATGAGCCTCCTTCGAGGATTGTCCACAAACACACACAGACATACACATACACATGCGCAGCTTCACTCCACTCCCTCACTTACTGCTCACTGAAACCCTGACTGTCTTGGACACCTAATCCGTTACTGCGACCTTTAACCCAACCCCCCCGCTCTCGTACACAAATCCCTTGCCACAACAACGATGATTAGCTCAGCTGGTTAAGGGTGTGGTGGTTTACAATGTCAACTCACGGTTAATTCATCTCCCACAAGGACCCCGTAATGTCTGCTTTATCTCTCAATGCCGTTTCCCTTTTGGGTGCATCTTGCATCACATCTTGTGAATCTTGGTACTGCAAATTGCCTCATGTTAAAATAGAAAACACACAATTAAATAAAGGTATGGCCCATTTTCCTAAAATTTGATATCACATCAAATATTCCAACCTGTCACTGATCTCACAAATCAAGTGAAAAAGCATGAGAAGTGAAGGAGACAAGAGAGTCGGCCGTGTGATGATATTAGCCCAATGAACTCTGATTAAGTCCGCTCCCTGTGCTGATCTAATACAACCTCCGAGTGATGTAATGGACATGTTTAACGAAGTTAGAGATAGGGCACGTTGCTTCTTCTGCAGCGACTCTGATGGTGAGGAGAGATGCTGAGATAAGAATTCCATTTGGAGCTGGCACTATGTCCTGCATACCCGCTGTGCCCCCCAGGCGTAAGTGTTTGGCGTCTGATGAGATCAGACTGGTAATGTTGTTGGTATAATCAGTTCAGGCCTGCTCAGCCACATGCAAGGCCTTGTTTCCAGAATGCTTGGTCATTCTCTGTAGAGCTGGGCTTTCCTCTAATGGGCTTGAACTTAAAATACTCCAGGCTTTTACACTGTGAAAGAAGCAGACGTTCTTGAAACATTCAGAAACACAATTCCAAGCATTAGCTCTGAGTGAATTCCCGCGCATCTGTTTTTTCAGTCCCGTGGTCTCCTTCCTGCTGTCTGGATTTGTATACCGCTAATTTTAACGCTGCCTTTCGGAGGGCAAAAAATAAGATTGACATTGGAATTGCTCTGCCATGTTTCTTAACAGTTTAGTCTTGCATGCTGACACCCAACCCCCAGTCCCAAAAAAACCCCACATCCCCCACCTTTTTATTTACTCAACTGATTACGTCGTGGCCCTTGCCTTTTCAAAAATGCCATACATTTGCATAAAAGTGCTAATATAATTAGAATTCCCACTGTTTCAGTTTAAGGGTTGCTGAGATTGAAATAGAAAATCACCCACGGCCATGATTGCTCCTTAATTAAATATTTCCATATGCTCTTTTTCATTCCACAGCCCCCCATTTAATAAAGATAGAGGGTATAGTCTGGAAATGAATTAGGGTTTGGATGTCTGTATAAGGCCTCGTGAAGCACCTTTCCTCGATATGGTTAATGTGGCTTGGCCAGTGTCTGGGTCATTTGTTGTCTGATTGAGGGTGCTCTTTGGAGAAAAAAATGTATTGAATTTCATAAGATGAAAGGGCCCAGCTTTTTGATGGAGAAAACGGTAGAAGAGGAAAACTAGAAACATTTGGAATAATTAGAAAATGAATGGCGCATGAATATTGCTTTGTTTTCTTGTAAACACTCAGACATGCACTAATAGAATTATGTGCATGAACACTAGTCCCTACGTGTTTTATCAATTCCTCTCAAATTTTAAAAGGATCCAGTAATGATGGGATAGGCTGTTCGTGAGGACCGTTAAATTATTCACCTCCACTTCTTTGAAATGATTAGTAGCCAATAAATAACTCATTTTGCCAAGTGCACAAGTGTCAAATGCACCTCACTAGAAGAGCGGATTGTATTTAGCACTCCAAACTGACCAAGGAGCAGAGAGAGGAGGAAATCAATCTATTGTGTTTGGCCTTGAAAAAACACTGCTTTTCCAAAGCTAGCGTATCTCCATTAGCATCTGAATATGAACGGATTAAATTAGCATTATGAGCGTGGACATGCGGGCAGCGTGTCTCCAGCCGTTCAAAGCCTCTGAGTGGCTACAGGCGATGGGGAGTGACAGGAAGGAGCAATAAGGAGGATACTAGGGGGTCGGAAGAAAGAAGCCCACCCCCGGACAAAAGAATTGAGCGTCCTCAAATGGCCCTGGGTGGGCTCTTTCCTAAAAGGGTGTACACCCAGGCTAAAATAGAGACCCTGAAATCCTAAGGCAGCTCGTTACAGGGGGCCCTGGTTACTTCGAGGAACCAAAGAGCGAGCAGTAGGGGGTTGTCAGACAGGGCCTACTGCTGGCCTTGGGTGGCACACATAACGGCACCGTCTTTCCTTTCAAAGGGCATTATCATAAAAGTCACTAAAAGTTGGCAGTGGTTACCTGCTGATATTTTGCTCGTTATTTCAAAGTCACTGGTGCACTAACAAGGTTGATTTGACATGAATAAAAGATAAAAAACATTCAGATGTAGAGGGCTATTATCGGGGCTTAGTGACAGATGTGTTGACTGGTGTGAACTGCTAACCACACATTGTACTGTTCAGTGTCTGGTTCTGGTTGCCTGCTGTGTTAAGTTGGTGTTGTACTGTATTTTGATGAACACTGATCCACTGTTAGGCCCCTGACAAAAAAAAAGAAAGGATTCTTTGACATTCAAAATAGTAATTGTTAAAAAAGAGAACAAACACTAACAAGCTACACAATGAGCACGACTAACTTACCTTGCGTTCATTTGTCTTGCATCAGTAATGTCATCTGGTCTTTTGTTCAGTATTGACAACCTCTTCCTCTGTTTCTTTCAACCTCCCTTGGGACACAATATTAAGCTAAAATCCCAGTTCTGCTCTTTGACTCTCAGCACTGTATGCTAACCTCGCGTAGCCTAATCGCTTTCCCTCCATTTGTTGGCAACATTGACAAATCTCCTATTTGCTCTTGTGTGGTATTAAGAGGCCTGTTATTTCCTTAGCTGCACATCTTTCATTCTAAATGGACAGCTTCTGTCAGCACAATGCTAAATTGGTCAATTAAAGAGGCAGTGGGATTGAATTAAGCTCCAGCGTCTGATGTTGCTCAAAAGGAGGGGTCTGGGCTGGAAACGATCGCTTAAAATGCGCACCTAACAAACGAGTGGCCCTAATTGATCCAAATGAATCCACATCAGGGTTTGATGGATTCATATATGGGCTCCATCTCAGTGCTCACAAGTTAAAGCCCTCATTTTTCATTTGCAGAGGGGAAGGGTAGCTTGCATTTTACACAGGGTTAAAACACACTTGAGAGCTTGTCAGGAGTCATTCAGGGAGAGGCACAAATTTATACCTGGTTGATGTCGCTGAATACGAATCACCCTGCTCGCTTTCTTAGCTTACCTCTATTAAATGTAGTATTTTATTGTACTTCCAATAAACCATATGCTCACACAAACCTCAGTAACAGAGAATAAATTCTCTAACCTCATGTTGAAGACAAAAGGCTTTAGTAAGCTCTGTAATAAAATGAAACAATTTTATTTACTAACTCATAATGGTTACATTAGATTATGCAGTACGCATAAATGAGATACCAAGTGGCTAAGCATCTCTCGAGAGCTGAGAAAGCACCAATAACATGAAGCCTTGTTGATAAACTGTGCACTTAAACCTGTCTGGCTGTCCCTTACAGGTCCCTTTAGATGGTGAATACACACTCGCCCGACTTCCAACCTAATGTTTCCTCCCTCTCTTGTGAGCCCTCTCACCCCCTTTTTCCCCCCTGTCTCTCTCACAATACCTGGTGTCTACATCTCTGTCAGTGAAATCCACCTGCTTTTGATCTCTCTCTCTCTTTCCCACTCTCCTTTCTCTCGTCTTTCAGCCTGTCTATCTGCACCTCGCCTAAGTTAAAGCAGGTGAATTCAAAATGGTGAAGCACTCTTAGTCCCACGGATGAAAGGGGGCTTTAGACAAAGTAGGGGGGAGTGGGTGAATGAAAGAGATGGAAAGAGTGAGAGAGGCAGAGGTGGAGTGACAGAAAGACTTAGAGTTCAATGGACAGACAGAATAAAGCAGAAAAGCAGTGGAGATGTAAGATGGGAAATGTATGCAGAGAGGGAGATTACTGAACATATAGAAGCGGTAAGCAGTGGACAGTTACAATCAAGTGGGGAGTGATGAATGAGGGAAGGAAAGGGGAGAAAGAGATTCAAACATTCAATGAAAAGGTGGAAGAAGAAAAGAAAAATTAGATTTTGATAACAAGCAGACATTTAGGCAGCTGAAAGAATTTTTTTGAGAAAAGATTAAGAATGAAAATTTAAATAACAGTATACTTATGTATATCAAAATAGATGTTGATACATCAGTCAGTCTAGTGTTCCCAATCCTACTGTTTTCAAAATATGTATATATATACACACACATACATATACATACATATCCCAGCCCTATTTTACATTTTATTTTCACTCTGCTGTTTTATTCCCTGCCATGATTTATTTTTTTCTTCAAACTGGCAAAAGAAGTGACAGAGAACACATCCCAAACATGGTCCACTCCATATGCGAGCTAAAACTGGCCCTAAGAACTTGGAATTGCAGTCATATTCCTTATTTAATTGAACTTGCTTAATGAAGACATGACATGTTAAAGAGAGAACAAAATAAAATGCAGTCCTCTTCCAGCAAGTTTAATCAGTTTATAGATAAAAAATGATGAATCAGTCTCACTTTTTCTGTTACTCTGCCATGACAAATTATTCTGTAATACAGTGCAGTGACTGAGGCTGAAGTCAGAAGTCAGGTGACCCCCACTAACTTCCTGTCATCTCTCTCCATTTTAGCTGTCTTTCTTGTGTAAATGGCTCCTTCCCATGCCACTGGTGCAAGTATCGCCACATGTGCACCCAGAACGCCCTTGACTGCTCTTTCCAGGAGGGACGTGTCAAAAACTCTGAGGTAAGATTCATAGTGCAGATTGTCACTCCTGCAGCATGTTTTGCTGAATGTATATTTTATTATCTATGGATTTGACACATATAGTATCCAGCTTTTACCTTTACCTTCGCACCCTCTGTGGCTTTCCGTTCGCGCCCTCCTACTTTGTGTGTCTGCTGTCTGTATGTGTAATAGTGGCTTTTGGCACAGTGACAACAGCTTGTGTACTGTGCAGCAATAATTCTGTCGTGGCCCATAAGGCCATAAGCAGGCTGGGATGAATGAGTGTCTATGGAAATACTGCCTTGTTCTTACATAGCCAAATGCTGCATTAGCATAAAAGCTAATATCAATCGTGCCTACTGGCAGCTACAGCAGGCATCATGCAAGGCATAACAAGTGTTTGTCAACTGCTGGAGTATACACAAGGATATTAGTGATAGATGCAGAGCCGTGTTATGTTTTCAGGGTGGTTTTCTTGTTTCTTTGTCTTATCCAAACCAAACACAGTCCTGTATATATTAACAGACACAGAAAAATACACTGAAACGTGGACTTGTGCATGTAAATCCACTGCACCCCCAAGTGACTGACAGTCATGCCTGTGCTTTGTCTGATTGATGCCTCACACACATAAATACACAAATAAACACAAGCACACAATTCCACCCTATCTCCTTATGTGGTGGTCTGACTTTCCCTGTTATCTCTATGCAGATTAAAGTCCCCCCCCTTGTCGGCCAGTCCGAATCACTGCCCTTTATTAATTGGTCAACCTTTATCCAATTACTTTCATCTTTATCTCTTCCCTCAACCTGAGCTGTGCAGAATCCCAAACACTAACAAGCTAAACCGCAGCCTCCGTGCCCGTCCTAAACAAGACACGGGCCTAGCCTTCACGGCTCATGGAGCTAACGTTAGCGGATTAGTGCACCCATCTGCAAGGCACAGGGAGAGCGCTGGCTAGCACACTCTGAGCTGAGAGAGGCCAGAGGGGCAACGGATGGATAAACAGGAAAGGCCTGCAGGGATGAAAGAGAAAAAAAACAGAGGAAAGCAGGAAGCAAGTAAACATATGAACTCAGTAACATTGGTGAATGATAGGAGAATGTGTTTTGAACCATAGCATGTACTAGAGTGAGATCAACTTTTGTCCACCATAGAGCTGAATGAATCAGCTGAGATCAGTTTATCAGTTGATTGACATAAAATTAATTAGCTGCCATATTATTTAAAGACAAATTGTATAAGTCATTTTCAACAGAAGTGTTAAACTATGAGGGTTTAAAATGTCAGAAATTGCTTAGCGATATAGAGGAAGATGATCATTGGAGTGAGAAAGACAGCAGGAAGAAAAAAAAAGGAATAGACAGATCGGCTGACAGTGGCATGTGGACAGAGAGACCTCTCCTGTCACCTCGTCTGCCCAAGAAACCACCGACCACATGCTCCACAAGAGAAACCATCATCTGCGCTGTCACATGCACAGACACACACACACACACACACACACAGTATAAACACACAACAACTATGCTTCGTCTTTTATGCACAAAAGTGTAAACATTCTTACAGTGGCATGCACGCACGCATGCGCATATATGCACAAAGTCATTCATCATCCTTCTCTTAGCTGCCATGTCCATTAGTTGCGCTCTCAATGCCCCAAAAAGTACAGCTCTTCCTGTAGGCTAGGCTTATCCTTCTCCTCTCCAGGGCCCTTCTCTCTCCACCTCATCTTCACTTTGATGCTCAGTCACCCCATCTTTTTCTTATCCTTCTTTTTCTTCACCTTCCATGCTCACCGTATGAAATATATATTGTTAAAGAAAGGGAACAGACTCCAGAGATTTGCCTCCCTTTCTTACCTCACCTTGTGGTTTTACCTCTTTAGCTGCTGTTAAAGTGGAAATGGGATGGCGTGCCATCAGGGATGGGTATTTGTGTTCACATATGCTTGCACCCTTAATTTAGACACCAGACAATCCCTTTTTTGTCTCCTTTTATGCTCTAGCTTTATCCTGAATACAAATAGCAGTGTTAAACATAAGAGTGAAATCAGCTCTCCTGATGGCAGACATTTCACTCAGAGCTTTAACGCTCTCACATAGTAGATGGGACTGGATAAGACTCATTTTCAGACAGTGATCAGAAGCCAGATAGAAGCATTTACACAGGGTTGAAAGGTGGCTGCTCCTCCCGCCTGACTCTGTGGTATGACTGGTGTTCTACTCACTAGACAGGAGCTGATCATAAGACTAAGGATGACATTAAATGTGTGAAGTTCTCTCTTGTGTTTTTTTTTGTTTTTTTTGTTTTTTTTACCACTGTTACAATTCAATAAAAAATATTTTAAATATTAAAACAATTTGACAGTTGAACATCAGCGATTTCTTCCTCTATAACCTTAATCCCATTCCTTTTTTTCCCCTCCTCATCCTCTCATCTGACAGTATCTAAATCTTGTGTTACCATGGCAACCAAGCAGATCGCTGTATTGCCGACGAGGATTCCCCCCTCCTTTTTTTTTTGGCTCCATGGATATGTCATCTATCTGTAATTTGTTATACCAAATTACGTTGTGATGAAAAATTAAATAAATTTAAAAATGAATAAAGTTAAAAGAATGAAAATCCAACTATAAGGTTTTGAATAAGCTGACCAAAGAATGAAATTGTTCATTTATGTGAACGGGCTGTGTCAAAAGAGGGCGCAAAGTGAGGGGAAAGACAGAGTAAGCAGAGAGGAAATAAGTATAATGAGTGACATTTCCAAATCAAATATGCATGAATCAACAATGTTTCCAATGGCACAACAAACAAATTCTCGAATTAAGGAGCAATCGGGCGGAAAATTGCAGGAGAGGAGTTGGAGTTACTTTATTCTAAAAACAAAAAAAAAGCAGGAGAGGGAGGAGGTTCTCCTGATGAAGTATCTCCTGTTTCTCGTAGGGGAATTTTAACTTTCTGCCTTTGTCTCCTTTCTTTTGTCGAGCAATTTGATTATTTGACTGCTTTTTCCTACTTCACTTTTTTGCCTTTATTTCTTCTCCTCCTCCCCCCCTCACCTCTTCCTTTCTCTTTCTACACCCCTGGAGAGAAACTGTTATTGTGAGCCAAAGCCTTGATGACTGCTAGGCAAGGTTCGGGGTGGCTGGGCTCAGCTATGTTAAGACATGC
>VVAS01111501.1:0-11032 GCA_015103295.1 Ptychochromis oligacanthus | reverse complement strand
AGTACCACTATTAGTAAAGGAGGCCGAGGAATAACTGAACATCTGACACACTGAGCAGGAAAGTGCCGGTGAGACAGGAGAGGCCATGCTGCTAGTGATTCAGCTAAGAGCTAAGCTAATAGCCATGCTAAGCTAGCGAATCCCCAAAGACAAAATGAGTGAGTGATATGAATATAATTTGGAGGTGACTCAGCAGAAAGTGTGCTTCTGATAAAGCACGTGCAGGTTATGAAACAAGTCGCTACGTAAAAGTTAGTAATTAATTAATCAGCTACACAAACTGAGCTACAGAAAAACCACCACTGTGCGATGCAACAGGAACAGGAAGTGATACAATACCTCAGTGAGAGCCAACACCACGTGACACACAAGCACCAATCTTATGGACATCTCTGTAAACTGTAAAACTGTAAAATATTTCCTGCTGAAATATAGAGGAGCAGGAAGTAAGCTGAACTTTTTCTATATTAGGTGTGTGAACAGACTGTAGCCTAACTTTAAATATGAGACCTTCTCCAACACTCTCGCTGCCTCTAAGAGCCTGGGGACACATTTCTATGTGAAGGCCACTGAAGGTCCTGATTTATTTTAGGTAATTAAGGAGAATTTCTCTCACTTGGAACTGGACAGCTGTGCTTATTAAGGGGAGTGAAAGCAAACACAAATGTGGGTCTCTGTCTCTCAGTGAACAGTACTCTGATTGTGCTGCCTACACTCTGCTCCTTCATGCTTGATCTGGATTGGATAAAACTCCTTTTTTCAGCCTCGAGTTTCTCTGATAGGAAGAGAACAAATCATGATGTATTTTATTCTAGTGACCAATATTTGATCTTCAAAACACCTTCATGAGGGTGGTTAGCCTGCTAGCTGTAACTTAGCTACACAGCATGTATCTGGCATTGGTAGCTTCATCACATCCTGATACTCAGGTATACAATCTATACGCTGCTCTCTCAGCTGCTGGACAACATACAGAACATACAGCAGAGGTATTCTGAGGTTAGGATAGGACAATGGAAGACCTGGAGTTAAGCTCAGTGTTTATCTGTGGGATTCCCCAGGTCTGAAATATGACCTTTAACCCCTTTAACTTGGACCCTTCAGGAACAGAGCAGCGGTGTGAGAAACTGGTCCAATAATGTTCACACACTCTACAACCTGTTTCCACAGAAGATGGGAGGATGTGTTTTTTTTCTTTACATTTTAAACAGCCTCTCAGCCTTTTTAGAAACAGGATTATAATTAATAATATTTTCATTCCCTGTCTGTTTCTGAATGAGCATGTGAATCTACTTCTGCACTGAGGGAGCTGCTGATTGTAGATTTAGACCAAATCCTTCTGTGAAACTGCAACAGGAAATCATTTTTTAGTCTGTTTAGCTTCAGCCTGACCCCTGTCATGTGTTTACTGACCTTTGACCCAGAGCTTCACTGCTTTCTGTCTGTGGATGTTTTCAGTTTTGTTAAAACCGGTGCAGATGTAGACTCCACTATCAGTAAGTTGGAGGTCTTTCAGGATCAGACTGAGGTCTCCAGTTCTCAGTGGCTCTTCATTCATCTCTGTGCGACCTCGGTAAACCTGGTCCTGTTCATCTGGCTGGTTTTGACTGCTCGGATACACGTGGACCTTCATTTGTTTGGAGTCAGCGCGTCTCCACTGCAATGTGAAGCCGTCAGGCAGGTTAGCTGTGGTTTTAAAGGGCAGCAGGACCGACTCCTCCCCCTGTGTCACTTCCAACTCCTCAACCTGGCTCTCTGAGAGGAGAACAGAGCAGAATGAGAGAGAGAGAGAGAGAGAGAGAGAGACAGACAGACAGACTGGTTTTGGGTTGATCTGTGAGGCTGACCAAACAGTGAATAAATCAAAGAGGAGTTCATGGTCAACTCCATGACTGAAAGGTGTCCAGGTCCTGTGGCTGCAACACAAGCCCAAATCATCAGCCCTCCCCCACCGTGCTGACAGTTGGTATGAGGTGTTTGTGCTGATATGTTGTGTTTGGTTTTCTCCAAGCATTATGGCCAAACATCTCCACTTTGGTCTCGTCTGTCCAAAGGACATTGTTCCAGAAGTCTTGTGGTTTGTTCAGATGCAACTTTGCAAGCCCAAGTCGTGCTGCCATGTTCTTTTTAGAGAGAAGAGGCTTTCTCCTGGAAACCCTTCCAAACAAGCCATACTTGTTCAGTCTTTAAACATTTAACATGCTAACTGAGACCTGTAGAGTCTGAGATGTAGATCTTGGGTTTTTTGCAGTTTCTCTGAGCATTGCACGGTCTGACCTTGGGGTGAATTTTCTGGGACGTCCACTCCTGGAAAGATTGGCAGCTGTCTTGAATGTTTTCCACTTGTGAATAATCTTTCTCACTGCAGAATGATGGACTTCAAAATGTTTGGAAATGGTCTTATAACCTTCCTGAATTGATGGGCAACAACAGTTGCTTCTCTAAGATCATTGCTAAATGTTCCAGACCTGCAAACATCCAAAACGTCTGCTTTTATAGACGTGCTCATACTTGCTGATGATCAGTTAATCAAGTGTATTTGATTAGCAGAACCTGGCAGCTACTGACCCTCATAATACACTTCATCTGAAAATCTGAAGTCTCTTACTACCAGAATTTTTCCAGCCTCCTGGCAACACAGCCACAAGCCAGTTGGAATTTTCCCCCACTTTCTACCAAGGGCCAGCCTCCGGAGCTGAAAGATGAAACCACTCCTCTAATGTCCACAACAGGCTGGTACCAACAGTGAGTCGATCCTCATTTTACTCTTTACTCTTCTTTAACTTAACCTCATTTTTATTTATTTTATTTTCTTTGGTTTTTATCACTGCTGTGGCACTTTTACTTTAACTATGTTGTTTATTTATTGTAGACTGCACTATTTTGTATTATTTATCCTGCTGCTGTAACACAATAATTTCCCTTGTGGGATCAATAAAGTATCGATCTATCAGAGACTTCTATGTTAAAATGTCCAACTTTACAGCAGAAATAAACATGTTTACAGCCTGATATAAAAACTGTTTTGGCCTCTATAGCTAATTTCCCCCTTCATAACAACGTTACAAATGTGATTTTTTTTTTACAACTCATCCATCTCGATACTAGAGTTAGGGGTATGGGTGCTTTGATTGACAGGTGACAGGTTAAGCAGGATCTCTCCAGTGTTTTTGAGCACTTTAATGGACTATCTGTACTCCAGTCTTGGTGAGTGAAATTCTGGGATTTTATCTGGATGATGGAAGCCAGCTATCATTAGCTAATAACTTAGCACTCCACCCTCTTGTCCAAATATGGTCACTTCCTAAAACAAAAACCAGCCAAAATGCTAACATTGAAGCTTCAAAACATGAGTCCAAACCCACGTCCATCTTTTAAACTGTCTATTCCTTTACATAGAAAGTGGGGGAAAAAAATAGGAAATCAACAGGCATTGAGCTAAAATTCAGCCATAGCCCCGCCCCTTCACTGCTTACATCCACCCGGGGACGGTCAGCAGCAAAACATACTTTAATTTTAGTTGGTTTCTGCAGCCTCATCGGTTAGTTTGTGTGACTTTGGCATTTTAACACATTAATTCTGAATCACACTAACGTGTTAAACACCAAAGTCACACTGAAAGCTCCTTTTCTCCAAGGTGAAGTAAGGTAAGGTTAGGTTTTCTTTTGAGTTAATGCAGTCGGGTGGTTTTGATGAGAGAAATGTAACAGCTCTGGTAAAATACCAAAAGCAGCTGTTTGACTTCAAGTAAAGCAATAAAAATAATCTCTATATAACCTGCAAATAACTAAACTAACACTTACATGTTGTCCTGTCACCTGAAGACCTGAAAACCAGGTGACTTACTTTATCTGATGATGTCCCCACAGGGAAACCCTGCTGTTGCCTAGCGGGACTAATGTTGCTAACGTAATGATCAGCTTTGATCGTGTGCACACCGGTCTGAGGGATGAATGTGAGCTGTGGAAAGTTTAAGGGGCATTTTATAACCAACAAAGAAATACTGGCTGTGTGTGTTTCTTTGTGTTCATGTTGCTTTATGTGTTTCAGTGCTGCTCTCTACGGTTACATACGCTAAAAACAACGTGTTGAGAAATTAACAACAGCTATGTGGAAAGCAATCACTCAGAGAGGAAGTTCGAGAAAAACAATATCTTATTCAGGTCTGTATCAGCAGCTGTGAAGTAAACTCCCACTGGCTGCTAATCTTTGTCGGGCCAGCAGCCGTTCACACGTCACACACATATGAAATTTTAAATATACATTCTGGGTACATGTGAGACTAACAATGTCTTAAAATGGTAGATAATGGGACCTTTAATCAATCTAACCATCTGTAACAGTAAACCAGCTGAGAAGAAACTGTTGATCAGCCCCACTCTAATCCACACTCTTTAATAACCCAGAATAACCCAGCTACCACCAAGTCCCTTTCCTCTTTGGACTTGAGAACTTGTTCTAATGTACTCATCAGCTGTTTATCTGATTCATGTGGGACTGAACTGTGGACAAACAGCTGTTACACTCACCTTTGAAACTAAGTGTCACTACTTTCTGTAGCAGGATGTGTCCGTCCTTGTTGCAGATGGTGCAGATGTAGACACCACGGTCAGTAAATTGGGGGTCTTTCAGCTTCAGACTGAAGTCTTCATCTCTCAGCAGCTCTTCATTCATCTCTGTGCGACCTCTGTAAACCAGGTCCTGTTCATCTGGCTGGCTTTTTCCTCTGTGATACATGTGGACCATTATGTTTTTGGAGTCATAGCGTCTCCACTCCACTGTGACGTCCTGATCGAGGCCAGCTGTGATTTTAAAGGGCAGCAGGACAGACTTCTCCCCCTGTGTCACCTCCACCATCTCCTCCTGGTATTCTGAGGGGAGAACAGAGCAGAACATAAGGTGAACAGACAGACAGACAGACAGATGTCAGTGAGTGTGATCCTCCATCATCTACTCCGCTGTGTAACCAGCAGCTCTTCACTCCTGTTTTCAGTGTTTCCTCTGACTTGGAGCTCAACTGGTTGTGTGTTGATCTGTGAGGCTGCACCAACAGCTGCTTTGATTTCTGCTGCTTTCTTTAGTGTGACACATTTATTCTGACACAGCTGGATACACTTAGAGCTTCTACAGATCTTCATGACCAAAATGAACCTGAGAGGGTTTGTGGTTTTTAACCAGAGCAGAGAGGTAGCAGGAGCCACTGCCTCTCTCCTGCACTGCATGGACCAAACTCACAAACACCAAACCTTTGTTTGGACACTGGACTCGTTCTATGTACTTCACATTCCCATGATGCATCAGAAGCTGTTGAACTGAATCTTATTCATGGTGGATTTGTAATGTGGACAAACAGCTGTTACACTCACCTCTGACACTGAGTGACACTGATTTCTGTTTCAGGATTTTTCCATCCTTGTTGTAGACGGTGCAGATGTAGACACCACGGTCAGTAAGTTGGAGGTCTTTCAGTTTCAGACTAAGGTCTCCAGTTCTCAGTGGCTCTTCATTCATCTCAGTGCGACCTCTGTAAACCTGGTCTTGTTTGTGTGACTGGTTTGTTCCGTTCTGACACACGTGGACTTTTATGTATTTGGGGTCAGTGAGTCTCCACTCGACTGTGACGTCCTGACTGAGGTCAGTTGTGGTTTTAAAGGGCAACAGGACCGACTTCACCCCCTGTGTCACCTCCACCATCTCTGGCTGAGTAACTGAGAGGAGAACAGAGCAGAATGTGACACAGACAGACTAAGTTTTCAGTCAGTTATTTTAGACAAACAGCTGTTACACCAACCTTTGACACTGAGTGTCACAACTTTCTGTAGCAGGATGTGTCCGTCCTTGTTGCTGACGGTACAGATGTAGACACCACTGTCTTTACGCTGGGGGTCTTTGAGAGTCAGACTGAGGTCTCCAGTTCTCAGTGGTATTTTATTCATCTCTGTGCGACCTCTGTAAACCTGGTCCTGTTTGTCTTGCTGGTTTTGGCTGCTCGGATACACGTGGGCCACGACATTTTGGCATCTCCATTCCACTTTGATGTCCTGAAGAAGGAACGGTCTGGTTTCAAACGGCAGCAGAACAGACTTCTCCAACTCTTTAACCTCCACGATCTCCGGCTGTTTGTCTGAGAGGAAACCGGAGCAGAACGTGAGGTGTACAGACAGCAGAGACATCTGAGTCATTGTGAGGCCACACATTGAGTCTGCAACAATTTGGAAGAGAACCTGACATTATTAGAGAGAGAGAAGCCCAACTTTCAGACAACCCCCTGTGAGCAGCACTTGGGGACAGATCTCCAACAGAGAGGCAGCTCCATGACTGGAGCAGCATGCCATTCAAACTGTTAGATAGGAACACAAGTGCGTGCACACAGCACTTCAGAGGACTTAGACTCATTTCTTGGACACTAATTGCCTAACCCTAAACCAAGTCTTCATACACCACTTATATGAAATGACTTATGGTAGGGTTACAGGAGGAAAATGCCATATTGGCAGCAACTAAATGCATTTATGCATGTAGACATGGTGAAGACAACCTGCTGAAGTTCAAATTGAGCATCAGAATGGGGAAGAAAGTGATTTGAGTGACTTTGAATTTGGCATGGTTGTTGGTATTATATAAACTGCTGATCTACTGGGATTTTCCAACACAACCATCTCTAGGACGAGTAACCACTCATTACAACCATGGTATGCAGAAGAGCAACTCTGAACAGACAATATGTCAAACCTTACAGCAGCAGAAGACCACACCGGGTGCCACTCCTGTCAGCTAAGAACAGGAAACTGAGGCTACAATTTACAAGGGCTCACCAAGTTTGGACAACAGAAGATTGGAAAAACGTTGCCTGGTCTGATGAGTCTCGATTTCTGCTGCGACATTCAGATGGCAGAGACTTTCTTCTTTTTAATACTGTAGTGTCTTCACCTTGCAATACAAAGAGCCCCAAGATACAGTGTTGTGAACTGGGACTTTATACACTTAGGTCCATAAATATTTGGACAATGACTGTAATTCTACCTCTTTTGTTAAACCCTTTGAACTAAAGCTTAAAGTCTGCTCTTCATTCGCATATTGTTTGATGTAAAATCCACTGTGGTGGCATACAGAGGCAAAATTACAGAAATTATGTCACTGACTAAAAATTTATGGACTTCACTGTAAGTGAAATTGAACTGAATTAAAATGAATTCTGTTTTTTGAACTCTGAGTACTGATAACAACGTAGAGAGCATGTGGCTCAGCAGAATGCTGGTTTCAAAAAGAAATAGACACAAACACATTACATTAACTTCTAAGTCTCTCACATGCACGTACCTTCTCTGATCTTCATCCCTTTATGTACACAATGCATTAAGACACCAAAGCCAGCAGCCAGGAGAACCAGAGGAACCAGGACAGCTGGGAGAACTTTGGGCCAGACTGGAGGAGATTCTGTAATCAACACAGACAACCTGAACATCATCCAACATCACAGTCCACTTCTAATCTGACCTCTGACCTTTATCTACAGCTCTGACCTTTGACCTTCAGTTCTACTTCAATCCGGCTCTGATCTTGTCCAAACATGCGGACAGTGCAGGTGTAGGTTCCACTGTCAGAGACTGTAGGATTTCTCAGAGTGAGGCTGAGGTCTCCAGTCTGCAGAGCGTCAGCTCTCATTGACGTTCGATCGAGGTAACACTGGCTTTGATAGACAAGATCATCACCGCTCTGCAGACGCATGTGGACTGTTGGGATTCTGAGCTCCTTGCGGTCCCACACTGCTGCTGTGGAGCTACCAGAGACAGAAACTGGTACCTGACAGGGCAGCAGGACAGACCTCTCCCCCTCATACACTTCCACCCCTGAGGCATGCTGAGAAGCTGTGAGGACAGAAAATTGAAACAGGTGAGTGCTGTGACTCTGTCCACAGTGTGAGTCACAGAAAAGTGTTTTCCACAGAATTAGAGGGTATTTGTGGCAGCAGTGGGTTAATAATAGTGAGACTGGGGATGACTGTACCACTTTTTGTTTCAGCACATCCAACTCAGAGAATATTTGTGCTCGGGTTCTTCGGTTTTGACACAAAATACCCTGATCTGTCTACTGTAAGTAGCAAAGTTTCCAGTGTTTTCACAGAATGAAATAACTGATGTCAAATACAAGGAGTTACAATACAAGCTGTTACAATAACAGTCAAGAATTAAAAACTGAGACATGCGTCGGTTTATTGTGCATTTATCAGCACTTCAACATCTTCCTGGGCTTCACTGACATCATCTGACTTTTTTTCTCACAATCAGCTGTTGCTTTATGTCACTCACATAAAAAAACTAAGAAATGCTTGGACATCAAAGCTGGAATAAAGACTAACAGACCATAAGAAAAGGAAGAAAACAGGTGGAGGACGAGGAAAGGAACAGCTGATCAGCCCGAGATAAGAAACAGTTTTTGAAAAACATCCCAATTCTCCACCATCTGTGGGTTACTGTCAACAAACGTGACAACATCCAGCAAGGACAGAAGTCATTTTTAATCCAAGAGAAGATGATGCCTTAAAGAATATGTTTTAAAAAGACTGAAGTCTACACATTTTCAGTTAGTATTTTGTGTTCTTTATCTGTAATTTAATATCTTATTATGTTTAATTTAGTCATTATTATTATTATTATTATTATTATTATTGTTATCACTAGTAGTATTACTATTAGTCTTCAGTTCAAAGATGTGTTTAAATTTTCTAAGACAGCCAGGCCTTAACCATTTGTTTGTATGATGGTCTGAAGCACTTCTAAATTTGCTCGTAGAGTGCGATCAAACTCGGGTAAGAATCACAGATTTGTGTGAAATGTTCGACGGTTTACACACAGATAAGTTCATACACACTGTTTGTGAATTATTTTTCCCCTGTTCCTGAGAATTCAGCTTCCATCATTGTCAACCCAGAGACGAGCTGCTGCACCACGTGTCGCTGCACTCAGCTGCTAATTTATCTGCAACCATGCATTTAGAAAAATAAATGTAAATATCACAAAAAAAGGGCAAGAATGCACAGTTTTAGACGAACAGTACGGGTTTGTGGAGTCACTGCTGGCTTGAGCACTTTTGGAGATAAGTCATTAATAGTACCCGGTAGCTACATGCTTTTCCATCACTGTGGGAGATGTTTGTACAGCAGCTGAAGGGAGGTGGCAGCAGACAGGCGTAACCTTTGCATGTCTTGTTGGGGTGCTCCACACAGTTTCCCAAAAGGAATCATCTTCTGCGGCCCCACCACACTGCTGAGAGACCTTCAGCTGCTGTCTCCATCAGAAGTGAGCTGAATTATCAATCTGGTCTATAGCAGCCTGTTGCCCATGCAGCTACACTTCTGTTTAATGCTGCACTGTGTGTAATGAAATGTGTGTGTGTGTGTGTCTGTGTGTGGTTTTATGTGGCAGCCATGCCAGTATATGCATCATTTGTAATGTTACTGAGCATATTTGTGTATCTCCATCCATACGCCTAACTCATCATGCTGATTGGTCGGTTGTGTGTGTGAATATGTGGCCGCTGTAGCAGGCTGTATGAGCTGCTGCTAATGTTGGGCTTTGTGCCGCCAACATTTCCTGTAAACTTTTTAAACTATTAAACCCATTAAACTTAATGAACCATTCTGGATAACCTGTGTTTTTGAGAAGCTGGCAGGGCCCTGCAGCTGTATGTGTCCCCATCGGTGTTTCACACACACTGTCCTGGCATGCTTTTTTTTAAATACACACTACTCTTTTAAATAATACAAGTTGCTTCACACAGCTTTGCAATTTCACATGCAAGGCAGGGGGAAGTATTCCCTTCTTAGTTACAGCCATTATTATTATATTTTCCTTTTTCAGGTAAAAATATGGAGGGCCCCGAGTGCCAAAATGATTTAATTAAATACACCATCAAATAATTAATTAAATGTGTCATTAATTAATTGCAAAATTAATGCAAAATTAGCAGCATGGTGGCACAGTGGTTAGCACTGCTGCCTCACAGCGAGACGGTCCTGGGTTTGAATCTCCATCTGGCCGGGGCCTTTCTGTGTGGAGTCTGCGTGGGTTCTCTCCGGGTACACCGGCTTCCTCTCCCAATCCAAAGACATGCAGTTAGTGGGGTTAGGTTAATTGGTGACCGTAGGTGTGAATGAGGGTATGAATGGTTGTCTGTCTCTCTGTGTTAGCCCTGCGACAGACTGGTGACCTGTCCAGGTGTACCCCGCCTCTCGCCCTATGACAGCTGGGATAGGCTCCAGCCCCCCCGCGACCCTGAGTTGGATAAGCGGTAGAAAATGGATGGATGGAATTAATTAGTGACACATTTAGTTCATTATTTAATGATGTTTTTAATTAATTCATTTTTGCACTCAGAGCCCTCCATAAAAAAACATGCATTGCTTGTTTTAGCAATGTAATTTGCTTTGTTCAGGCCTAACGGTGCCTGCGCATCACCGGGAACTGAAAAAAAGGAGCAGAGTCGGGTTTTTTTTCCCCCTTTTCTTTCTCTCTTTTTTAATAAATACATACTGTATATGAATGGAAACAGAACTTGAGGCTGTTAAGTATTTTAAACGTGGACTGTATTCCGTGTGTAGCTGCAGTTTCTGTTTCGAAGACGCAAACTGAGGAATGTGCCGCAGAGTGTGTGTGGTCCGGAACCGCCCTGCGGAGAGCCGCAGAGGACGGAGCTTTCCTCGGGAGAACAGAGGGAACACAAGTCAGTGTGCGTGCATTCTTACCCAGCACGAGGAGCGGCAGCATCAGCAACATCTTCATCCTCCTGTAAAAAGTCCCGTTAAAGCTGATCCTCACCGAACCGGTTCCCACAAGTCTATGAGTGGCCAAAGAAGTCAAAAGCTTGGCCAAAACAAGACACCACTTATCCAGCTGGACCCATACTGCGCTATCCAGCTGGATAGGTACAGCCTTTTATTTTGAAGGATTTTGCAGTTCTCCCTGACAGCAGCTGCTGATGATCTTTCAGTGAATTAAGTGAGTTGTGATTGTGAAAGACAACATACAATATG
>VVAS01111498.1:0-12333 GCA_015103295.1 Ptychochromis oligacanthus | reverse complement strand
ATGGTAATTTTGGGCTTTTAATGATTTCTTTGAGCTGTTCTTTTCCCAGGGTGGAATGATTGTACAGCATTCGTCTTTAACGACTTTAAAAAACAAGAATTGAGTGCTCAAGTTTCAATTTATTTTGGATTTTCTCTAATCCACACAGGGTGAGATATATACATACAATCACTTAAATTGTTTAATAAGTGTTGCTGAAGGTTTTACGGAGTCTTAACTTGACAAGGCCGAGGCCTATTAACTTCATTAGTGATCATGATTGACTACAACTGGTAGTTTGTCTTTGCCAGCATAAAAAGGATAAAAAGAAACTCGCTTTATGTGATGTCTCTTTTTGTTCTATAATTTCCTATCATTTTGTCATTGTTTGTGTATCTTTGTTTTCTGTTTTTTGTATTGATTCTTTTAATTGTTGACAATTTGTGTCTTCTGTTTTTCTATGCAGGCCTCTTCTCCTTTTTAACTTTGTTTATTTCCAGGCAAATTTCTGCTTTAGCTCATCTGTCAAAGCACTTTTTAAACTCTGGTTTTAAAAAGGTGCCATAAGAAAAGTTATTATTTTGAAATGCAGAGACAGATAAATGAAGCACAATACTGAAAAAACACATGTATTCACGTCTGGATTCACATTTGTGCAATAACGCCCGACATGCTATCCCTTCTGATTCTTCAGTCAGATTTTTTTTAAAGTCCATTTGTGGCATCTTATCCAGCCCTGACACCTACAATTTGCTATGAATGAGTGTCCCGCTTTCACTGGCATGTACAGTAATGTGCCTCCATCGACTTACCAGACACTTTTAGGGAACCCGATACCATTGCAGGTGAAAGTCCAGATCCAGAACTCCTGAAGCGGGCGAACACACAGGAGTTCCTTTTGACAAGTTTCAGAGGTTCTTTTTTTTTAATTAGAAGTAATTTTATACAAAGTACTGATACAGTAAATGAACATTTAATTCAGAACTTTTAGTGCCGTTGTATATTGCGACGTTAACGTTCAGTTGCCACAAAATCTCACAGCACATCATTTGGGAACCACTGCTCTGGAAAACATTACTGAAGGTGTGTATCTCTGATTTTCCTGGAACACATTACCTGTTCTTTATGTCTTTAAAGCTGTCAGTGAGGAAGAAATGGAGCTTTTTCATCAAAGGAGAAAAACCAACAATGGTCTGAAGCAGCAGGGGGGAGAAAATGGAAGTGTTTCAACATAATGTGCTTTTAGTCCGAGAGGCCGATCAGTGCATAGGAGCAGCGCAGATGAAACTACAGATAATACCACACGTGGAATAAGAAAGAACATCTCACTCACACAGAGAGAGAGAGAGCTCTGGTCTCTTTAAACTGAGAAAAGGCATAAAATAGGTTTATTGAATATAGACTGTGCATGTTTGACAAATCTTTCCTTAAAATCTTTAGAAAATGAACTATCATCTGCCACACTTGTGCATAAAATGTAAAGATTAAAGGTGAGAGTAACATGATTTGATGTGTGGTTCTAATGCTATGTTGTGTCCACATCTCTGGCCTGTCCATCTCCTGAGAGCCGCAGTGGGAGGCTGCATCGCCTATCTGAAAGCAGTCTGAGGGTGTTATCAGTAAAGGTGCACATTGAGGGTCTGTCAGTACCAAAAGTGCAGACAAGTGCCATGAAATGCCACTGAAGATACTAAAATTGTACCAAACTGCTGCCAAGAGCTTATCTAAAGCCCCACTCACAGGAGTAGTGTTACTTGGGGACTTCTAGGCGTCTATAACCTTAATCCCTTTGATTGTGCCATGCCAATTAAAAAATTTCACCAGCAATTCTTTGTAAAAGATCTGTATCTAACAGAAAGTCAGTCTGAATAAATGATTCTTGTAAACCATGCACACTCTGCTTTATTTTACATTTTCAGTGATCAAAAATGTTACTTGCACTTTTTTCTAGTCATTTTGATAGGGATTATCATATATGAGTTAGAGAAGTCTTCCTGTTTTATGATTTGTTTAAAAAAAGAAAAAGAAAAAAAAAAAAGTAGCCACTACGTTACGTTCCCTGTTTCAAACACGAATCAGCCTTTTAGTCTCTTTGTGCCTTTCTTCTGCCTCCTTCCTGCACAGGACTTATGGAGGCTTGATTCAAGTCTTTGTCTCTTGAGTCACCACATAGCAGCTTGAATGTATTTTAGATGTATCATCTTATATCCTGAAACCAAATCGATTTAGCCGATCCCAGAGAAACAGGAAATATCCAGCATCTCCCACTGTTTCAGGGGAAGGAGGGACATTATTGCTCATGAAGTCAAGCTTTCAAGTCAACAGAGGCTCTTTTGACTTGAAAGAGCCTCTTTCTCCAGATACCTGAAAATCCCAGTACCTTTGGGGGTTTTAAGGTTTTGTTAATTAAGAAAAACAGGACAAAATTTTTTGTCCTCCATACTAAGCTGTCCTTACTTACAAAATAATCTCTCATCTTCCTCTCCTATCCTCTTCCTTACATCTTTCTCCATCTCAGAGTGAATTTATCACACATTCCCTGGGAAATTCACCCTCACTTTTCTCAGGCGGACAGATTGTGATCTAAACTGCACAGAAAGTTTGGCTGTTTGCTCACATTTGATAAGCCGTTTGAAATGTTTGAAATTGCCTGCCACTTAAAAAGTTCCTTCATTTATGTTTGCTCCTCTTCACTAGAAGCAACTAGATGCTGAAGTACCGTAAAGCAATTTTATTTATGCAACAGGGAAGAGAAGGAAAGAGAAGAGGGGGTGTAGATTGTGCAGACAGAAACATGCTGTGACTTTACTTTCTCCGTGGCTTCAGCTGGAAGAAACGCCAGGCTGCAACACGTGAAAAATGTGACTTAAACTACCTGTCAGATTTAACTACTCAATAACTGAAGGTGCTGGAACGCTGTAACCCCTGCTCATTATGCTACAGTCACTAGAGAAAACAGCGGTTGACCATGTGCGATGAATTTGCGATTTTGTTGCCTTTGAAATGGTTGATTTAAAGACGTGGATCAGGTCTGCAACCACTCGCAGTCAGTTGCCGTCTTCAAAGTAACTTTGCTGTGTCAAAACAACAATAAAACGGTGATAAGACAGTCAGTTTGCAACTGAATGGGGTCAAGTTGGCAATTAAGTGCACTCTGTTTATGATAATACAGTGATTATCTGTGATAAACTGGCAAAAATCGCAAATCTGTTGTTGTCTACATACACAAAAAATTCACATTAAACACTTGAATTCAGAGTCCAGCCAGAACCTCATAGAATAAGAAATTTAGAAATTCCTCCAAATAGTGACGTAGTTGCTGCAGGATGACAATTTAAGTGCAAAATGACAGGTGCTCAGCAACATTACCAGAATACAATCATCTGCAAACCAGTTGAGTCGAATCCCTTATTACAAAGATGCATCACAGATGAGTTCAGACTGACTCAGACTGATTGCAGTCTGTCTGTGTTTATGAATTAGATAGCAATCTGAGAGTGACTGCAGTTAGTCCATGTCTGTGGAGCTGATGGGAGGCAACCTGTCTTCAGTCATCCTGCGATCAAAAGTGGCCGCCTAGAGGTCGAGGGTGGTGCACACTCAACTTCTTAGCAACCAGATGGTCAACACAACTACTTCCAATCAGTCGCCAAATGTGAAAAAAAATTTAAATAAAAACATTCAGTGCAATCACATCCTTTACATGTTTCTCTGGCTGGTTTGATCAAGTCATCTTTGCTGATTCTCAGAGGATTGTGGATGGATTTACTTTCCTTTAATTAGCTGACCATTACTTACAGACAGTAATGAATGCACACAGGCCACTAAATCTGACTCCATTTTAGAATAGTAATTAATTTGTTTCACTGTGGAAAAGAAGCTTGTATGGGTGTTTTTCCTGCTTTTCAGACAGCCTTGAACCTGAAAGTGTTGTGTGTATAATTACACCTCTTCAGTAATGAAAACTGCAGGGAACTATGAAAACAGCAGGAATCTCCCCCTGAAACCACAGGCACTCATTATTTTGTTTTCCTGCTTATATAAGAAACTTCATACCAAAGGTGAGGAAAAATGTATGAGCTTTAAAGAGTCTCGTTAGCTCGGTAACGTTCCTAAATATTTAACTATTGCTTCAGTTTGTCCCTTCATGTTTTTTATGCATTTTTCACTATTTAATACAGTTCAAACCTTTTGAGCCACATTAACTTTTAAGAAAGTAATCTTACTAAAACTGAAAACAAATCAAAACAGGTCGACACAGTCAGGCCAGATGACCACAAAGGAGGAAGACTGACACTAAAAGCGTTCAGACAAAACAGGAACTAAAAACACAAGAAATTAACTTAAAACAGGAACCGAAGCTCAACAAATAAGAGAATCAATTATTGAAACACTTTAACAGTAATGCAACTCAAACCGGCACCAGAACTCCATAAAAACTAAACGTGTTGATTACCAGATAAACAGAGGTAATGTATAATGAGGTAATGTTTGAAGTGTTTAAACACAGGTTACTCAGTACAAACAGCGTGCTAACATCATGTAGTCCCAAACAAACGTCGCTGGTGTAATCCCAGAGAACCTTTTATCATTTTACAGAGAACTGTATTTAAGTAACCTCTTCTTCAGCCTTCCGTCAGTTGTGTAGTTCGTCTTAGTTTGGGTTTCATTAACCCCTTAAACACACTGATGAAGAAACAAAGCATGACCGAGTAGGTGCTCTGCAGGTTTGGGTGACCCGTTTTCCATCTCTGATCTTCAGTTTTTATTATGTTATATGGAAAGTAGTGTGTCGCTGTTACAGTACAGTATGCTGCAAAATCTCTCATGAAGGATATCAAGGTGGTGTTTGGCTGAGTTCAGACACTTTCTGGAAAACGCCACCAGTTTTCTCCTTTAGAGTCAATGACTTGTAAGCGAAACTCAATCACAGTGATTAGAAAAGTAAACTGAGGTCGAGGCAGAGCAGATAAACAGCACAGCAGTAATTAAACTAAACTTAAGCCGGCCACCTCCTCCAAGCATTAAAAAAAAAAAAATAGAAAAAGCTTCACATCCATCCATCTGTGTCTGGATCTGGTCTTTTTTTTGGCCTGAGCGAACACAAGCTCGGGGGTTTCTTCTCCTCACAGCACTGGTTACAAACATCTTTTAATTAGGCGCAGACCAATCACACCCAGCAAGGAAGCTGTGCAGGAGAAAGCTCCCCTGAGTGCGTTTTACAGGGAAATTATAGCTGCCTGAAAGTTCCCAATAGACTCTCCATGCTTCACTGTTGCCCCTTTCTTATCTTAAATTGTTTCCCACTATTAATAAGTTGGAGGAAGCAGAGACAGAAAGACACAGGCACGAGTTTCCCTTCATTTAAATTCAGCACATAGTACTACATACTGCTTCTGCTGACTTGAATCAAGAGCTGAAAGCAGCACCCAGCAAAGTCAGGGGTCCACAGACAACCAGAATCACCACCTTACAACACGACTCCGGCAACCAGTCAAACTCCAGTTTACATCCATGTTTTAGTATAGACAAATAAACATGTTATTTCCATCTGCTGAAATGTATATTTGGTAGGATGACTGTTTCTCAGACCTCTGTGCCCTTTTGTCACCTTTCCTAATGGACACAGCTGAGGGTGTTGGGAAACATTTTGCCAAACATGGACCAGCTCTCAATTATTTCACTTGTCAGTACCTGTCAGTGTTTGAGAAGGAGGATTTCCGTAGGATTTTCCACTTAGATGACAGTCTGGATTTAAACCACTGTCTCTGTGGTTAGTTTAGGCAACACAAGATCTTTGGTGTGTTTAGGAAAACACCACACTCAAGTTTCAAGTCACACTTTGGAATTAACAAGACTTTAATCTGTCTAAAACATTCACCAAGTTATTAGTGTATCCAGACCTACTGATGAAAAGAAAAGAAAAGAAAAAAAAAAGGAATAATGCTGTAGTCATACCTCCAGGGGCCTCCATTTTGGTGTCATGACTGGAAGTAGAAAAAACACTGGTAAGCATAACCAGTGAGAAGTCTCTCCTGAAACTCACTTACATCTACCAGTGGATAAAAATCATGAGCACAGATTTGATTCAGATGTATCCCCTTCTGTCTTCATCCTTTAGGGAGACTCAGTGAAGCCTTAAGGACCCAAAAATGAGACACTCACCCCCAAGCTGAGCTTCCACTCCTTCCCATCCCTAAAATGGTCCGCAGCGGTCAGACTAAAGGGAGGCCTGAGAGACAGATGAGGTGCTGACCACCCAGGTGTTTATTCAGTTCACATCAGTTCAGTTTTATTTATATTATATTATATTATATTATAAAGACCCTACAATATTAGACAGAGAACCCCAACAATCCCACGACCCCCTATGAGCAAGCACTTGGCGACAGTGGGAAGGAAAAACTCCCTTTTAACAGGAAGAAACCTCCGGCAGAACCAGGCTCAGGGAGGGGCAGTCATCTGCCACGACCAGCTGAGGAGAAACAGAAGAGGGGAGAGGGAAATAGGACAAAAGGCACACAATGGGAGAGAGACAGAGATTAATAATAACTGATGATTATTCACTAACAATGGAGCATCACACCAAACATCACTGACCACTGGTGCCATGTTCTTCCAGCAGCAGCCCCTGCAGTTTACTGGCAGCCCTTTACTTACCGCTACTAAATGAGCCACGTCAGACCACTATATGGCAGACTCAAACATCTGAAGTTCCCAGAGGTGAGTAATTTATTTGCAATGTTCTCCATGACATGTGAAACTTAAACCACAGTCCAGACACATGCATGCCGGGTTAACTGGAGAGTCTAAATTCACTGTGGATGTGAGGTACATGAAGTGTTCAGAATGAAGCACTGACTAAATGTGGCTTGTTCTCTAAAGCAGTTTGAGTCTGTAAATGCCCGTCTTTTGAGCATAAAAGAAGAAGAAGAAAAAAAAAACCATGAAGCATTCATTGTTCATGTCATACTTCAAACATTTTTTAAGAAACTTCCACTCCTCTGTTCTAGCCATCAGCAGCCATCACTGACAAATAAGGGTGGTGTCAGAACATTCAACCTCATAAATAGTTACAAATACAAAATACCAGTTACCAACAAAAAGCACAATTTTCTGAAAAGATCCATGACAAAAACTCAAAGTGTTAGAAGTATGAATATGGCCGCTTACTAAATTGGCACTTGATCAAAAACTTGCAAACCCCCTGCTCATAAGGCTCCTCACACTAACTAAACCATCTACACATTTTTCCTGTCATTTATTGATTATGACCAAAATGATACAAGTTTCTTTACATAAGATGTGTTGAAACCGTAGATGTGAGCGTTCCTGTTCTCTCAGGGTCACATCTGCTCCTGAACACCTCGCTGCCGTTTCCTCCGTGCAGCAGATGTGACTCGTCAGGCCTCATTAACACACAGCAGCTCAATCTTCAAGCTTTGGCACCTTTCACCTGACAGCTAAACAGGATGCAGAGTCTGATATGTAAGGTGGATAGGGTGATATCACACACCCACCTGTCTGTCATATAACTGTTAAGCTGTCATCGCAGCTCCATTACCAACACCACTGAAGGGTAAAGAGGAAAAAAAAAAATCCACCTTCACGGTGCCAAATTTCGACCTGTATGGCTGCCTTCAGCGCAAAGAACGGAGAGTAAATCTGGCTCTGGATGGCATTAGTATTATCAGGGAAGCTCAGTGAGGTGATTTTCCTCCCATAAAAGGGTTATTTCAGTCAGTCATCCACACAGAAGAAATTTCCGAAGGGACTGTGAAACCATCGACCTGACACAAACAGAAGGATTCGCTCAGAAGCCTCAGCACCCATCTTTCTCTTTCCTCCTGGCAATATTTCATACTAAAAATTTCTTTCTTCTGTCTTTGCTTTATGCTTTATCTGTATCTTTGTACTGTTGATCAAATCTCCTGTGGTTTCAACAGTTTTCTCAGAATATTATGGTCTGATTTCAACTAATAAAGAAGATTAAAGGAAAGGCAGCCTAGTGGGCTTAAACTAAGGCGACATCCGCATTAATCTCTACCTCTACACATGCAGAATCTTTAAACAGAGGAGAAGAGATACGGATGAGGGTTAAACAGTTCAGTAAAAATTCATGTGTGCCCCCAGTGGGCAGAGAAATGCCATCATATGGCAGAAAGACGACGCTGAAAATGGACCAGACTTCAGGCAAGAGATCGTCTGAGAGGATCCATCCACAACACGAGGTTAGCCATTGATATGTTACTGCGTGGTTTGGCTTACTCCCCAAAAAAGTCCTGATCCGAAGCTTAATGTCCACACTGCAATCTCAGTCGGGCCGAGTGTGACAATTTCCTGAAGCATTGAAATATTTGGTGTCTGGGACACTGTGAGCCGTGGGCTGTAGTTATCGTGAGTCTTTACAAACTGAGCTTAAAGACGTGCTACACATGAATAATACTGATAAAAAGCTGGAGAGGCCAAGAATGACAACTGCATCATTTCTTTTTCTTTTGTTGTTTTTTTAGGCCAGTTCTTTTTCTCTTCAAAACAAGAGACAAAGAACTGATGGATATTAAAAAGATGAGAGCCTCATCCAACATGGAAATGGTCAGGCCAGAAACATCGTAGATATGTCAGCACTTAAGTGGATAACGTCTGAGCGGGCAACAGTTTGTGTGGAGAGCAGAAGACGGCATGTTTATGCCAAAACGCAATCTAAGAAGAAGAAGAAGAAGAAGAAGGGAAAAAAAAAAAAAAAAAGAACAGCAAAAAAATTTTGCCTTTTATGAGCTCTTCTTTAAAATGCATCTGCACTGATAGCAGACAGAACAAAGTCCTTGTGATGACCCACACAGCCCAATTAGTCATTTGCGGCTACAGTCGCCTGTGTCGCATCCACCTGTCAGTCAAAGAGGCCACGCCCCTAATAATGCAAACTTTAAGCCTTCATACAATTTAAACCACTGAGTTATAAACAGGTGTTATGAAGGGGGAAATTATCTATAGAGACCAAAGAGTTTTTGTATCAGGCTGTAAACATGTTTATTTCTGCTGTAAAGTTGGACATTTTAACAGTGGAGTCTGTGGGGACTGACTCACTGCTGGAGCCTCTGGTGGACATTAGAGGAACTGAAGGTTTTAGCACTTCTACATTGTGTTTTAGACTGTGGGGCTGAAAAATGAAGCCAATCTCAGTTGTCAAAATAGGGTCGGCAGCATTTTCAAAAGTCTGCTTCGGGGCTTCTAAATACTGGAGTGCTGTAGGTTATATGTGCAAATGTATCTTAGTTATGCATTTTAAAAATGTAATTAGCAAGGACATGAAGCCTGGTTCTGCCCTAAAGCTGTAACAACAAAATTAAAAACATGGGGCCAAATACTGCAGTCTGACGGTGTGGAGTTGGAGAAACTGCAGTCATAACGTATGTATTTTAAAATTACTTTGCAAGACCTGCGAGTTGGATTATAATTGGTCAGTATTTCTAAATATCTGTGCGTCATGTTACATCCCGTATTTCAGCACTGCAGGATGTCTTCCTGTGACCTGAGCAGAGAGAAGCTGATGCTATGATGATGCTCAGCCTCACCACAGACAGCCTGCAGTGTACAGTTCACCTCCCCTCTCGATCCTGAACAGCGGGAATTGTTTGAGATGTTAATTTGAAAGTGTGAGACCGGCAGCACGCACGCGCCTTCATGCAAAGCAGGGATTCTGGTGATACTGATGCTGCTTGAGGGGAGACTTTGAGGAACTGAGGGCAGGAGAGGCAGGATGAAAGTTTTGGGTCTTATGTGCAGACTTGCACACACATGCATATCAAAACTAGTGTTTATTTTAGGTCTGTGGCATTCACAGTGCAGAAGTAACACATTTTTAACCCTCGAGATGGACCTTTAGGTTTGGGGTTGTCATGTTACATTAGATGCCACCAAATGAACTCATGCATGTTCATGAATCTGAGGACATCGGAGGTGGTGCAGGTGGGATGTTCTCAGCCTAAAGAGATTAAAGTAAGTTTTTGGTGTTTGTTTTTGTTGAAAAAATACATTTTAAATGTAAATCTTAACTACATAGGTGTAATATTGTCTTCGTTCATTGATTTAAATACACGACAGAAAATATAAAGCGCCTTGAGGCGACTTGTTGCGATTGAATTTATTTATATAGTGCCCAAATTCAAATTGAAGTGACAGCCTTCTGTGTCCTGTTGGGAATTTTGTCACCTTCAGATCTTCACACAGCAAACATTAACACACTTAACAGGATGCAGCCTGTACGTTGATGTTAGTTCCACCTGTGGTGTATCAGTTGCAAACATCACCTCCGGATGTTGGTTTAGCCCACCAGGAGACATGAATCATTGATGATTTCTGTGCCACTTGTGCTGTTCCTGTTTCTACACCTCTCTGTACAGCATCTATAATAAAATACAAACTTTATAATCACAAAACTTTTTCTAATAGTACAGAGTGATGAGACACTTGAAACTGCAGAATGCAAAAGGCATAAACCTTGTGCACATAAAAGAAGTTAGACAAAAGCAGCAGCAAAAAATGCAAAACAGCGTTTTATTTATTCTGAACACCTTCACGTTAACCCTGAAAAATGAGGTGCAATGATGAGACAAAGGAAAAACTGGAGCAGCAAATTTTTCCTCTACAACTTCTCTAGTTTGATTGTCATGCCTTTTAACTCTGAATAATGACTTCTAATCCATTCTTCAGTGCTTTGGCTGATTTTCAGGAAAATGCTCACAAAACTGAAGAAGCAATCTACTGAGTGAGCCCTAACAATGACCTCCCTGTCAAAAAAAAAAAAAAATTATTCAGTAACTGGAAGGTATTAAAAATATCACATGGCTGCAGTTATAAGCACACTTTTCTGTCATTCTGACAAAGAATGACAGAAAAGTGTGGCTGTGATGTATTATGGTCCAAGCTGTTGAGTATGTCCCTGAATTCATCTTTTTTTTTTCAAAACAACCATCTCATCTCTGTAACATTGATGTCTGTCGTCTTTACAGCACAGCAGTTGCAGTATTCCTTTAGCACAAAATCCACTAAAGCATATTTCATGTAAAAGAGCCAATAAAAGCCAAACTTACTGATCAAAGCCATTTTCTCCTTCACGTCTTGTATCGACTGACCTTTATTTACCTTACCTCCTGAAGACAGCTGGCCTTTTCCTTTATTCTGTTTAATAAATATAATTGGTCATATCTTTAGTACTTTTCATCCACTCCTGCTCTGTTAGTTACTGCATTACACTGTCTGGACAAACTAAACACATCCTGTTTTAAATTAAAAGCCCCCTAGCATTTCAGAACCTCTTCATTCCTTAACAAGGCCTTTATTTTGAAACATTTAGCCATATTCATATACTTATGAGCCTCTGAGGCTATGCCCACATGGACACGGTATTTTGGTAAACAAAGCTTTTTCTATGCGGTTTGGCCTTTCATCCACACGTAAACAGCATTTTGGATCACTGAAAAAGCTTCTGAAAAACTCCAGCCAGCATCAAGATTTTCAGAAATATTTCCGAGTCAATTCAATTCAATTTTATTTATATAGCACCAAATCACAACAGTCGCCTCATGGCGCTTTATATGTTAGTTTAAAGACCCTAAAATATTGGACAGAGAACCCCAACAATCAGACGACCCCCTATGAGCAAGCACTTGGCGACAGTGGGAAGGAAAAACTCCCTTTTAACAGGAAGAAACCTCTGGCAGAACCAGGTTCAGGGAGGGGCAGCCATCTGCCACGACCGGTTGGGGCTGAGGAGAAACAGAAGAGAGTCTTAACAGTCTTTATTTTCATCAGCTTTTTATGACTGTGCTTCACAATCAGGATTACTAGTGTAATCTCAGAATTAATTTGTAGTCCTTTAACTCTACTTATATCATTCAGCCCTGGCTCTGTCACTGGCTTACAGTACGACTCACACCCTGAGGTGCACTTAATGATGCCCAGAGAGAACATGGGAGGAACATCATCTTCAGCTTCACTCGAGAGTTGTCCGCCATTTTGGATGTGATACAACCACCGGTTGCTAGGGAAATGTGTATTTCCCATTTACTGATAAACCCATTTACTGGTTTATCAGTGGTTCCTGGAGGTCGATGGCTCCCTCTCTCTTCGGGTGAAATCGGTCGCAAAGAAGGTGCTGCGCCAAAAACCTCATAGTGATTGCTTTGGTTATTAGCAGATTGCCATGGCTGTCTGTAGTTACAAACCAAGCGGTAATACAGCTCGAAAACCTGACAAACCGGAAACGGAGAAGGTTCGCCTTCAAAGTGAAAGCTGTGCCTCAGCGCTGTAGCTCACATGTTTCACAAAGTGCAACTTTGGAAATGGAGACGT
>VVAS01111493.1:0-10029 GCA_015103295.1 Ptychochromis oligacanthus | reverse complement strand
TCACTGCTGATTGCTGCTCTGTTATTCATCAGTCACACTCTCTCTCACAGTGTAGCAGTCTGTGCTGTTTGAGCACAAGCATGGAAGCAACACAGGCAGTTATGGTAGACCTGAAATAGGAGCTGTTTTGATGATGTCCCAGAGGTTTTGGGGTCAGACATTCTGTCCTTTTTCCTTCACATTACTGCCCAGATAAATATATTGGCCCTGGCTGACCCAGAGCAAGCGATGCCCTCAGAGTCCCACCCCCGGGGCCTGCTTGCATTGCCACTGCCTGTCATCATTGTCAGCACTCTGCTAGAAGAGCTGCCTGAAACTAATGGCTGCTGCAAGGCTGACTGGACTAAAGGGGCTTTATTACAGGCCAACAATATCAACACAGTACACCAAACACATACACATCGTAGTTTTCAGGGTCTAAAGGAAGGGGCTGCTCAGTGCCCTTGGCCGATGGAAGCAATTGGGTTTTAAATAGCATAAACACACTGATTTGGCACTGCAAGTCTTTTTTCCATGTGTTACTAGACCTCCAAACTCTTCCGAACTCAGAACTGTTATATCACCATTTTTTCTGAGATGAGGGAGTATGTTCTTGGGGTTTACATATGAGTTTTCAAAAAATGTGAAAAGACTGCAAATACAAAACACACAATATCTATACTCTATAATCTTTCATTAAAATGCTAGAAATGTGTAAATAGGACAGTTCAGGTTTTGTTTGTGAGCCCAGGTTAGGGAAAAAAAAGGGTCCCTACTGTTTTGATCAGCTGTTCTTTCACACTTTCCAGAAGGTGTATATTATTTTTTATTAACTAATATAACTTGATCAAGCACATTTTTTTCTATTCTATTCTATTAAAAATATCACCATGTGCAAAACAAGCCATGTTAGCTTTCGCCTTAACTAGGCAAGAGTCAAATTGCCAATTTACTGGATCAGACCATTTCCGGAAACAGCAAGGCTTGTGGAGTTGCTGGCAAATGGACTGGTACTTAAACAGTGCCTTTCTACTCAAGTTGAGCACTCAAAGCACTTTCTACTACAAGTCCCAGTCACCCCAACACACACACTTTTCATCCAGTGCTTTAATCTAAGCCAAAGCACTTCGTCTAACATTCACATCCACAATAACACTCTGATGGATGCATCGGTGCAACTCAGGGTTAAGTATCTTGCTCATGGACAGGTTGACTTGCAAACTGGAGGAGCTGATGATCAATACATCAACCTTCTGATAGGTTAGTGACCCGCTCTAACACCTGAACCACAGCTGCCCCAACAAATATCGGTGTCTACCAACAATGGTCCTAGGAGGGACAAGCTTGGAGCTGGCTAAACTTGTAGCATGTACTGGAATTTATTTACTGTGTAAGGCAGCTGGATTATCATGAGATTCACAAATTCACAGTTCACAGGGAATCCATCTTGGCAGGTTTCAAGCTCAAATGAGGAACTGTAAACCATTATGGTTTCAGCTATGTGTGTGCTTTAGGCCACATTTAGGAATATTCAGTGTGAAATGTCTAAGCTTTTTTTTTTTTTAATGGCTTTTCCAGAAATTGTATATAAAGGATAGTTATAGCCACCTACACATCACCCACTGATTTTTCAGTTCTGCATTTCAAAGCCTCAAATTTGTTAGTGTTTTGGCTGCTACCATGCTGTTTTTTGGAGACAGATGTTACTATATTTGGACAAGAAGGTGGAGTGCTAAGTTATAAGGTAACACTACCAAGCTTTGGTAGCAAGCTGCATACATAAACAGTAAGGATGCAATGCACAGACAGAAATATTTACTAATTAATGCAATTTCACTCACCAAAACTTAAGCACAAATTTCTTGGATAGTCTGCAGTACTTTTCAGGCCCTATTATTTGCTAGATAATTTCTTTAAAATCCTCCATAAGGCAACACCAGCACTAACACAATGGAGATGTCCACTAACATAGAAAAAGAAAAAAATCCCTATGAAGAGGAGAAACTAGCGATATAAGCCACACATTTTTGCATCAGACCATAAACATCTTTTTTAATTCTGTAGCAGGGCGTTTTAGCATGGAAGTCAATTCAATTCAATTAAATTTTTTTCAGTTATTTTAGCGCCAGATCACAACAACAATCGCCTCAAGGCTAAAAAGATTAATTCTCCTATGACACTAGCCTTGAGTGGCCATTAGAGGAACAGCAGTTTTGGGACTTCATTTTTCAGCCAGAAGGTTGCTGCTTGGTCAGTCTCTTTCTCCTCACCATCCAACCAGTCATGGCAGAAGGCTGCCCCTCTCTGAGCATGGTCCTCCAAGAGGTTTCTTCCTGTTAAAAGGGAGTTTTTCCTTCCCACTGTCACCAAATACTTGGTCATAGAGGATTGTCTGATTCTTGGGGTTTTCTCTCTTACATTGTAGGGTCTTTACCTTACAATATAAAGCACCTTGAGGCTACTGTTGTTGTGATTTGGCGCTATATAAATAAAAGTGAATTGAAAAATTGAATTTCTTTCATGCTAATTGGTGCCTGTGATGAAGCATATGTTTTGTAAGGTGAGCAGTTTGTCTCCTGGTCTGGACCTCTTCTGCTGTTGACTTCACCTTTTGGCCCCCAACCTCTCAAAATAAAGGTACAGTAAGTAATTTTTTGAGGTTATTTAATAGAAAAAAGGAATATTGTGCTCATAAACATACATTGATTAATTACATCTAATTATGTGTAATTACATCTTCCAACAAGCTGATGCACTCTCATGAACGTAGAATTAATCCATTAAAAATACAAAGGAGCAGGGGGCCGGTTTGTGGAAGCCACCATGTTGCCCCGCCATCTTGAATACAGTGGCCGAGATGGACATCTCTGTTCTACCCAATCGTGTTTTATGTATGTGGCCAGAGACCGGACACATACGTAGTAAATGATGGAGGAGAAGAAAACTCGAAGGCATTTGTGTGTTGTGGAGGCAAATTTAAATTTGTGCCTGCGCCTTCAGACTCAAGATGTGAAGGATCATACCTATGTTTTATCATCTGAAAAGGGGTCCCCTTCACCAAAGAAGCAAAAATGCGAAGGAAAGAGACCGGCATCGGGAGAGTAAATATTGGCACAGTAGCCTTTCCGAGATGGAAGGCGTTGCAGAGAGAGAAGGATTTTAAAAGTGATGCCAAAGTTGCGTGCTTTCTGCTCGACAGATAATTCAACCTAACTAATTCTATTAGAATGATCCAGATTCCTCCACCACTGCTTTCTCTTCTCTTTCATTTCCACCTCATCCTCTTTCTCCTCACCTAAAGCCTCATCTCCTGAACTGAAGTCAGGGCTCTAACACACGGAAATGTGCTTAAACATGCTTATTTACTCCCAATATTATCGCAATTACTTATTGTCAGCAGATTAGACATGCAACCCTCCCATCCCCAGACAGCTGACAACGAGCCAGCTAAGAACAATAACAGCTAGTTATAAGCTAACATTATGCCAGCCAATGTTAGGCTCAAGTGTCCTAAAAATCACACTTTCCCCCTGATAAGCTGTTTTACAGCTTCCTCCAGAGTAAATAGAAGTGGATCCCTGGCTGAGGTCAACAGCAGACTGACAGCCTACACTCACTACAGATGAATGGCGGCCAGAGTTGTTTTTCCTACACCAGCCTCCCTAGCTAGGATTATGCACTTGAACTGGGAGGGGTAAGAAAACAGAATTCAGTTGACCGCAGTCTGCAATCTACTGACATCTAGTGGTTATATTTTACACACTGTACCTTTATTGAACTCTCAGGGAGCATGAGCCAATCACACAACATCAACCATGTTGTGTGACTGGCTACAATCCCTGACACTGATGATCAATCAACCAGAGCATTTCCTAAGCATGCTAGATTGTTACTTGATCTGTTTTGCAAGTTCACGTGTTACAATCTAGTTCAGTTCACACACAAAATCTTAGATCACAGTCCCAAAAATGAACTGCTTCAAGTTGATTTCCTACACCTTTTCTTGAGATCATCATTTTAGTAGAACCTCATCCTACCATCCATGCGTCCCCATCCCCAAACACTGCCACTTCCCCAACTAAATGAAATACTGCATACTAGTACAGAACCACCATCAGAGTGCTTTCAAAGGCCAAGACAATAACAATATATGTATTTGTTTTAACACTTAAAAATGTGCCATAAGAGAGGGTAAAAATAAATAATAAATGTAAACTCTCTTTCAGCAGCAATTTTCCAGCTGTTTGGCTCATAGGTTGTTATCATCCATCGCTCACAGGTATTTCCAGAACCAGTTCTGATTTCATTCATTGATTCATTTGAAAGGGAGTTTTTCCCTTCCCACTGTCACCAAGTGCTTGCTCATATGGGGTTGTCTGATTGTTGTGGTTTTCTGTCTAATATTGTAGGGTCTTTACCCTAATAAGTACTGATAGCTGCATCGTCCATGGCACTGAACCACCACTAGCAATAATCATGCTGACAAGCTATATTGTTGTTCACAGTCCATCACGTGCAGCTCATGCTCTTCATGGCTTCAGTTCACTCTTATGAGAACAAGCAATCTCACAGTACATTCACAAGACATTTACTGTCAACGCTGAATGTTTTCTCTGAATATAACGCAACGCAGTGTAACTGAAGTTCAGTCGGTCAGTGGAGAGAACATTCCAAACTTAGAATCACTTTGTTAGACTTTGTATGTCACCCTCTGCACCACAGAAAATACACATAGGCTTGAGATGCAGGGTTTTAAACGTTTACTGTATTTTGATTAAAAATTAAACTTGAAATCCTTTTTACCATGGCTGAAGCTGGCTTTTGCACAGTAATTTTTGCATCATCAAATCACCATTGTGAGTCTCCTGTGATTAAACACACTCTCTCCCTATCTCTTTCTCTCTCTATCTCACAAGCACACACACACACACACACACACACATACACACACTCTGTTCCCACCCCCTTCATCATCCCTGCCACAGCAGAAAAGCAATTTGTTCTTGGTGTCACTGATCTGATGCAATCAGCGCTGCTTCACGCTTTTGAATAAGGAAAAGACAGCGAGAAAGGACAATGTGTTTAATTAAAAGACACACTTTGTGAATGTGACGATCATATAATTTAGGGTGGAGGACTGTAAGGGTTGCTTGTTCAACACCTGCTTTCCGATTAAGGCTGATTAACCTATCCAAACTCGCCCATTGCTCTCATCAAGGGCTATTCAGGGTGCTGAGGCTACGCTCTTCTTCTAATTGTCTCCCAGCCTTTTCCTCTTTGAAGCGCTCAATTGGAAATGAGTGTTATCAAAATTCAGTGCCGCTCCCTCTCACAGGAAATGGGGGCATTGGGTTCTTTACACACAGCTCCTGACACCTTCTGAGAGGAGCTGAGGGGGTGGAGGGGTGGAGCACTCTCATTTTCCCTTTTCTCCGTCTCTCCCCTCTCTTTGGATAGCAGTCCCCGTGAAGCGAATGGCGCTTTTGTGAAGTGTTTACCCTCATCTCTGTCAGTCAAAGCTGGTTTCCTGAAGGCTGCGTTCATCTGCTTTACAATATCTGTCTCCTCCCTAGTTTGCCATTTCCCATGACAGAGCCTCTGTGTTAAATTAGAGATGATGCAAATGGGAGGTGATGTACTTTGAATTCCACATGCTTTATCACATCCCATATCCTGTCATCTTTGAACATCGCTTCAGCTATCTGGTGTATTGGTCTTTTAATAACATGCCATGACGGGAATAGTAGCACAATGAGCTGAATGTCTCTCATTTGGTTTTAAATCTGACAAAAATACTTTCTCTAAATCCATTTCTGCTCACAGCCACACTTAATTCCACCGTAACTATCTGAATAATTCCCTGCATCAGTACTTATGGTCTAATTGATAGTTCCATGTTGCAGCTGTCACCCAACATCATGCCAAGGGCACCTGATGTTGAGTGATTTGAAGGGGTATTTCTTGCAAATCAGTGGCCATTGTCAGTTTCGCTATTCGATTGAAGTCTGGCAACTGTGGGACCATTTGAATGGAGTGAACTCACTGTCATGTTTAAAAAAAAAAAAAAACATGAGATGATATCAGATTTGTGACATCTTGCATAATTGCTTAGTGTAGCCATTAGAAGATGTTGTATTGTGGTCATAAAGGAAAGAACATGATCAGCAAAATGTTCGCTGTGTTGACTGTTGTTGTGATTTGGCGCTATATAAATAAAATTGAATTGAACTGAATTGATAGTACTTTGCACTAAGGGGTTCAAGACAAAAACACCAACAAAACAAAACAAAACAAAACACACATACACATGAAAACAAAGTTCAAACAATTACATCACCACCTGCAGCCTGACTTGCACGAACAAGGCAGGATGGAACCGTGCTTTCATGCTGTTTATGCCAAATTGCGATATGCATTTGGCAATACGGAACAGGTAGATAAACAGCTAAAAAGCATGTCTGGCACTAATAGCTACCCATAATGACCCCTAAATCGCCTTTCTTCTTGTCTTGCCTGGTTTGGTTTGATGCTTGGTCATTCTGATCATCCTGCCAGTATTCCCATACCTAAAAGCAATGTACTTCGTACAAACTCCACAATAGTCCAAACAACATCCAGCTCAGGAGAGACATGACCATGTGAGCTGAAGTGGTTTCACTTGATTTTTCAGTACAGTTTTCTTCTACTGTGTGGCAAATAACTTATAAATGACAATAAATACTTTGTCTGATCTCAGCAGGTTTTTTTTGTCTTTGTGTTTGTACAAAAGGACAGTTTTGTCAAATGTGATAAAAAATTACAACTTGTGTGTTATTAGTGAACTGTTGCTTTAATGAGTAACTATACCAAATGAAATGGCTGGTGAATCTGTATTATCTTTAATGACATAACTCTTTAGCCCTTGTGAGGAACATGTATCGTAGATTATTTAATCACAATAGTATGTTTTAGGTTGGCTGTATATAGCAGGCTTTTCCAGGATGCAGTTTAACACTATAAACACATTAAACCTTCACATACAATATACTATTTAACCTAAATATTCACAAGCATCTCTGTATTGTGGAATATTCAGTTTTCCTTGATAAATGACAGTTTGAGAGGTAACAGACTTCCTGCAAGCATTATACTATAAATTATCAGCACATACAGCATTCCTAGCCTTTGATTATTCTGTGCACAACAAGGGTGTGTGCTGTACAACAACACAGAGCAGTCAGCTTAGCAGAATCATCCACAAAGGATTGCACTAGAGTTAATTTCTAAATTTTCTAAAATTCCTTTTAGTATTATTTAAAATGTCATTATAAGATTTGCACCTGTCTCCTTCCCTCTGTAGATGGATAGATATATAGTGATTTAAGTGGAAACTCCACAAGGTTTAGCAAGACATAAAGAGATTTTGACTTTGTACATATGGATGATGCACAGAGAGAAAGTTTAGGATGTACAGATCAGTTGACGACTTAATATTTAATGAGCTGAATGATCTTTGAAATGATCAGATATTTACCCCCACTGTGATAAACTGGTGCATTTAATAGGTGCCCGAAGCTGCCTGATCTCTCTTTGTGACTTCACATTGTTGCACCCTTTTAGAGTTGGCAAATATAGTCTTCTCTTTGTCTTTTGTCAAAATGTTGCTTGGAGAAAAGCAACTGAGCAGCTTTGACAAGTTTGTAATCGGCAGTAAGTGCTCCTCGTTTCCTGGATGATTGCTCATATCCTCCCCTGTCAACATCTCATCTGTCCGTCTCAGGCTTATTTTCAGCCACCGTTGCCACCTCCAAGTCCAGCCCTCTCAGTCCTGGAGGCTCATCGATCCAGCAGCAGTGGCGCATAGCCGGTGTTTGTGCAGAAAACAGGCCCTGTCCGCTCTCCTCTCATGCACCGGCAGACAGTATACACCTGTCTAATTGGGGCTGGCGTCTTCTGTGCATACAGAGCCAAGGGCCTCTCCACAACGATTAGGACTCTGACAGGCTTGGCTCTCTTTTAGATTGCTGCTTCACATCCACAGAAATGTTTGGGTGAGGGAGGGGAGGAGGGTCATAGTTTCTTGCTCAAAGGCAGAAGCAAAGAATGTGGTGTATATTTCAGTCCAAGTGTGTGAGTGGAACAGAAAGAGAGACACTTGTCAGTAAAGGCTGTGATATTAATCCTCATTTTATGTCCAGTGCTTTGGATCTACATTCTAAAGATAAGCAGAGTTGCCCGGGGGAACTAACTGAGCTTGGATGAAATCCTGCCAAGAAAAGCCAGAGTTTTGGTTATGGAGGAGGATGAGAATAAGTGAGCATAGGAGAACTAAATAGTGAACCACCACACTGCATTTCACAGTGTTCCACAAGCCTAAGTTGACTAAATCAGTATATGAAAGACAGTTCAAACTTTTGGTGTGTGCACTTTATCTGTATTAAAGAAGAGCAGCAGCCAACAACACTGTAATAACTTACTAATGGAAAGTTTCGGCCCGAATAGACAAAAACTCCAAAAAAGTCTTCTTCAGACTAACTTTTGTTTCTGCAACTGTGCAATCTCTCATTTGCTTGATCAGTGTTAAAAGCAATCTTTAAAAAAACCCTTTCCTGGGGTTTACTTTACATTTCACAGATAAATGAGTATTTGGTGTAGCACTTGATATTAGTATCGGATTCATTGTACTTTGCATAAAGACAATCACCGGGTATTTTTGGTTAATTGCCGTATGACAACTTGGATAGCCTCCAGCCCAACCATGACCCTGAATTGGATAAACAGAAGAAAATAGATGGATAGATGTAGATGCCGAGGTAAAACTAGCTGTTGAGGGTTTTTTTTTTTTTTGGGAGGACTTTGCCCATTGTCTTCTGATCATTTCTTTTTATTTCTGGGGACCTTTGCTCTGAACTTTCAGAGCTGATAACTTAAGTTACTTTTTTCCTTCTATAGCGTTTGTTGTATTTGTGATTATACAGCTGAGACCACCACATAAAACACATTTCCTTTTCACTATTTATCTGATGAGTGGTTGTTTCATGTTTGGGGAAATGAGCTGTTCTCTCCTGTTGCTTTCATTGCTGGTCTTTTTATTGCCATGTCTAATAGCTTGTGATTCAAGCAGCCATTTTATAGACAAATCTGGCCACAGATTTGGCCACAGATTTGTATCTTCTGCTATTTTGCTGCAACACCATCACTGCTGTGGCAAGTGGTAGTGATAGTGTCTATTGTTAGTATCACAATCCCAGAAGGTTGATTCTGTTCATCTGGACGTAGCGTTTTCTGTGGGAGAAACGTTTCGTCACTCATCCAAGTGACTTCCTCAGTCTCAGCTGACTGCAGGTTTCCTCCACCTTGGGCGCTACGTCCAAGGTGAACCGGCTATGTCCAGATAAACAGAATCAACCTTCTGGGATTTCCTTACCTGGATGATTGAGCATACATCAAGATGTTAGTATCACAAGTTTTTAGAATATTTCCTACAATCAGTCAAAAAAAGAATTTACAATACTGAAATATCCAACTTCTTAAAAGTATGTTCTTTTATACACTCAATACTTGGCTGGGGCTCCATTAGCACAAATTAATGTTATTGAAATCCAGGTTGCTTTGATAGCGGCATTCAGGTCTCCTGAAAGACTGTGTTGACTTTGAACTTGATAAAACACAGTGGACCACCAACACCACCAATACCAGCAGATGACTTGGCACCCTAAATTATCACAGACTACAGAAACTTCCCACTGGACTCCAAACACCTTGGATTCTGTTACTCTCCACTTGATTGACCTTGATTTCTTGACCTTGTTTGATATTCTAATTTTTTGAGATGCACTAGTAAATGGAAATGATTCACTAAAGGAGTGTATGTGACCTTTCATGGCTAAAGATAGGGGTAAAAATCATACTAGTGCATGTGCATGTAATTTTACGAGATTTATTAAAAAAAAAAAGGAGAATTCTTACACACATCTTTATTAATGTGATGAAAAGAAAGGGGATGCACATATTTATGTATATATTTACACATTACAGTAACATGGTAGTAACATGTAAAAATGGGATACT
>VVAS01111492.1:10545-22832 GCA_015103295.1 Ptychochromis oligacanthus | reverse complement strand
TCTAGAAATGACTTTACTGTTTACTCCTCGTGCCATTACAAAAATTGCAATAATTTAATTTACAGGCCCTGATTAAGAGGTCTGTGTGACCAGCAACCTGAAATTCTTAGGTTAGAATAACAGTGAAAAGTACAGTGAAAATTTATTGAGCAGTTTAAACAGCGGCTAAGGGCTCAGTGACGCAGGAAGGTTCGAACCAGTAACTGTGTTTATTTTCATCTGTATACACAGTAGTTGACCACCTTTTCTTCTCCACTCTTCCTCTCCTCAGTGGCTCAAGTCCAACGAAGCAGCCAGTCGTTCGCTTTAAGAGGAACAAACACCACAAAGGGTCCATCTACTGCGTGGCCTGGAGCCACTGTGGGCAGCTACTGGCTACAGGCTCCAATGACAAATATGTCAAAGTCCTACCTTTCAGTGCCGAGACGTGCAACGCCACAGGTGAGCATCCTCTGTGTGTGACAGTCCTGTTTGTTTGTTGGCATTGCCGGTTTTCTCATTTTCATCTGTTTTTTTGTGCGTCCTAGGCCCAGACCTGGAGTTCAGCATGCATGATGGTACCATCAGAGACCTGGCCTTCATGGAGGGTCCAGAAAGTGGAGGAGCCATCCTGATCAGTGCCGGAGCAGGAGACTGTAACATCTACACCACAGACTGTCAGAGAGGACAGGGTCTGCATGCCCTCAGTGGACACACAGGTAATCGCTTCCCCCCCTCTAACTGCTCGTTAGAGCTCACAGTTGAAGTCAAAGAGAGAAAGGTCGTATGATGTGTAATTTCTCTTCAGGTCACATCCTGTCTCTGTACACGTGGGGAGGATGGATGATTGCCTCCGGCTCTCAAGACAAGACAGTGCGTTTCTGGGACCTCAGGGTACCCAGCTGTGTGCGAGTAGTGGGAACTGCTTTCCATGGCTCAGGTTTGGCTTTACATCCCATGTTTCACCTCTTAGTACAGCAGGTGCCTGGAAATTGTGAGCAGTGCCACAAGATACCAGAAGTAGTACTGCTTCCATAATGACTAAAATATTACCATTGGTGCTGGTGCTCTCCATTTGAAAATAATGACAGTTATATCAGTTCATACAACTGCACCCCTCCTCTTCACTGCACAGGCAGTCCTGTTGCCTCGGTAGCAGTCGATCCTAGTGGCCGTCTCCTAGCAACAGGACAGGAGGACAGCGCGTGCATGCTGTATGACATCAGAGGAGGGCGCATCGTCCAGGTGTACCGGCCGCACACCAGCGACGTTCGGTCCGTTAGGTTTTCCCCTGGAGCGCACTACCTGCTCACCGGTTCGTATGACACAAAGGTCATGGTCACCAACCTCCAAGGTACGTCCAGCCTTTAGCAAACATCTGCTTTCTCACCGCAGACAGTGTTTGCACCTATCAAGAATTGTTTCCTTTATTTTGGGCATCCTGTGACCATTAGGAGCGGGCAATATGGATAAAATCCTCCATTTTACATCGCAACATATAAAATAAGACTTAATGTTACGCATGATTAAGGGAATGGCCACGTTGAGTGACAGGTAGGTGCCAACGCAAGGGGCTGTCACTGCTAACTGTCTGCTAAGCGAACAGTGAAACCGTGAAACAGTTCTTGTTTTTGGAGCCTTTTTAATGTAATAGTTAAACCTGTTTGGCAAGCTGTGGATGCACCTTGCTGATCACACTGGCTAGTGTTAACTATCTTTTCACCCTCTTGTACAGTTATGGTCACTTTTGGCTCCAAAAAACTAAGATGGCGTTGGCCAAGATGCCAAACTCAAGGCTTCAAAGTTCACAAACCTTTTATACAGTCACTGGTTGCTTGACACGATCCACTCGATACAGGCTGCATCTATATGTTGGCAGCTGGTCAAATTCATTAGCAGACAGCTACTGTGATTTCATAGCTGTTAGCTCCTTCATCTCTTTGTGACCCCATGGTGTATTAGTTAACATTGGGAAGAGACACAAAAACCCAGCTTCAGGGGGTCACAAGAGAGCCGACAACCTGCAGTATTTGCAAAATATTATTTATCAAAGCATGTTGCAGCCATCTCCATGGTTTTATCTGTGATTTTATGTTCTGAGTTTGACCCAGAAGCAGATTTCTTTCAGGTGAGTCTGAAGGATAGCGGATTTTAGCGTGTGTGTCATGGTTTTCTGCCTCCTCTGTGTGTCTATAGGTGACCTGACCAAACAGCTGCCTCTGACCGTGGTGGGAGAGCACGGTGACAAGGTGATTCAGTGTCGATGGCACACACAAGACCTGTCCTTCCTCTCATCCTCTGCTGACCGCACTGTCACACTCTGGACACACAACCCATAACACACACAAACACACATACACACACAGCCAGCCGGTTGCTTTGATCTGAAAGAGACACATTCCCCTAAAACATCACTGCTCCTTCTGCACTGTTAACACTGTCACACCCTTACACACATAAACACCTGCAGGTACACAAACTGGTGAACAAGCCTTTTCCCTCCTGTCTGTAGTAAACCAAATGGGCTCACACCTGGGACACATCAAAAGCACACATGTTGCATGTTCTCCTTGCCTGACCATCATATTGAGGAGTAAAGCTGCAGGATTCTTCATTGCTCTTACTTCATACCATAATCCACGTGGTGGTGTCACCCTTCATTTTTGCTGCCTGCGCACACCACTCAGTTGCTGCATGTTCTTTTTTCCTAAAGAGTTGACGAGGTGAGACAGGAGTGCTTTGTTTATGATGGTGCCTTCTTTAGTTCTTAGTTTCCATGACAAAAATGTAAAAAAAAAACAAGTCATTTTTCAACATCAGATTCTGTTAAGTCATGTTGAGAATCATGCATTCCTCCTTTTGCATATCATTTTCTTACAGCTGGTGTAATGCTGCTATTGTTTAGGAAGAACAAAAGTTGATGTAAAATGTACTTTTTCAGTGTTTCACTAGTGAGCTTTTCCTCTCAGGAGGCTGAATCTGTGGAAGTCATACTATCTGTTGCTTCCCTGTGGGATGTCTAACATTACCATATGCACTGCATTACTACAACTCAAACTGTGTAACTGAGCTAGTGCTTGTTTTAAATTTCAAATCAGTGTTTTGTTTTGTTTTTTGCGCTGAAGCTGTTCCTGTGTCTTGCAGTGGCTTGCTTGCTATTGAAGGTCGTTATTATGTTAGAATCAAAGGGAAATACAACATGTGATTATTGGTTGGGCACCCTTGTATTCAGTTTGGATTTGGCTGTGTTTAAAAGCTTTGTCTGCTGCTGTATGTGTATAATATCAGTAGATGGCAGTCTTTTCCCATAACGAGGGTCTGACCACATGCACAATGAAATCTGGATGGAAGCACGGGTGTTTTGATATTTATTTAGAACCAGTGTTTAAGGCATATGCATTTTTTCCTTTTCTTTTTTTTACATGCGCACTTTGTCCTTTTAACATTGTCTTCTAATACTGATTTACTTACAAAGATGCATATTTAAGTTTTTTATGTTAATGTATAGTATATATTGTTTTAACAGAGAAGGCCAAACTAATACGTACATAGATGTATTTATTTCAGTTGTGTTTATGTATGTACAGTTATTAGTTTGTTTTTGAAATGCTAGTGGCTCTTGTATTAAGCCTTTCTAATTCTTGTTTTTAAAAGTGACAGATGAGTTCAAGCTAACTGAAGTCCGACTGCTGGTACGTTCAATAAAGTGTCTTTTACACAAACTGTGCATTTCATGTTTTGCTGAATTAAATACTTGACACTGAACATTTTAAAAAGTCAAGATGCCTATATGGACAAAGTTTTATTCCTCTCACCTCACTCAAAATATTTAGTACAAAAGAGAAAAGGGCTGTACATGGGTTAAATTCATATTTTATCAATTTACTTAAAGTAGCTTTTGTTAGTGCCTGCTGTGTGACCTTGGTAACTCTTAAACCAGACAAAAACCTCACACAAACAAAAAAACTCCTTTCAGACATGCACTCTTTTCCAAGTGTTGGCTTCTTGAATGAGTGGGGGCACCCTGGTCACTTTTTATGTAAAGGTTTCAAAGGTCAGACCTATTAATTACGGTGGCCCTGAGAGGTCAAACGCCCTGCAACTTCAGGAAACGCCAACAAATAGAAAAACACTGAAAAAGCACACATAACACAACGGAAGTTGAATAAAACAGAACAAAAATAGAAGAAAAAAAAAATCTAACAGCAGAAGTGATTTAGGGGGTTCAATAACGTGACGGAACAGCTGCGGGAAACGACTAATAGCAAACATGTATCTACTATGAATCGTGATTAAAACACACATTACCTTGCATCTTTTTCTCTCACAACACGGACAAATCTGCTTCTTTTAAGCACGTCTCAGTGTGGTCCTTTGCATTTTTTGGTTTCTGTCACTTCCGCAGCTGTTCACATTATTGTCTCCTCAAAATTACTTCCGTTGTGTTTTGTGTGCTTTTTCAGCGTGTTTCTACTTGCTGGTGTTTTTTTTTTGTTTTTTTTTTAAAAGTTGCAGCGCCTTTGACCTCTCAGGACCACCGTAATTAACATTTACATTTCACTTTCAACATGGCACAACTCTAAAAATTCCATGAAATCCCATCAAATAGGCACACACAAGTTTACCACTGCACTTCCATTGCGCATCTTAGTGAGTTGCTCAGCTCACCAGAGAATGCCCTGAACACTAATAACGTACAGTAACACTTTATCTCAGCAGCTCCATTGCTATTTTGAATTCCATTAAAACAATCTTTTAAAATGCCTTTTTTCAGAAGTGAGCTCTCTCTCACAGAGCCTGTGTGTGTGAGGGCTGAGGAGGGCAACACCGTGCAGCACACAGAGAGAGAGAGAGACCCAGCTGTAAGTGGCAAAGGGCTGAGAGAAGTAAATGTTCAGAAGTGTAGTTACACTTCACTAGAGTCAATTTTAACAATTTGTAATGCCACAAGTGCAACCGGCACCTGTGCTCCCTCCATCACTGTTATGCCATGAGCAACAACAATGTCAAAGTGACCCGTGTCTGAAAATTGAGGAAGCCAACAATGCAACGAATCCCATGTCTGAAAAGTGCTATAATACATGAAAAGAGTGCTGTACCTCTGACTTAAAAAAACGCTACGAGTATACCTCTATTACGTCATAGTGGTGGGACGGCAGTTCACGGGACCATAACAAGCATAAAAAGAACAATAAATACAAACATACCTGCAGTGGTGTATTGAAAAATACACAGGGTGAAATTAGAGTATGCAGCAGTACAGAGTTTTTAAAAACATTTATAAAAAAACAAACAAACCCCAGAACACTTTTGTCCCTGATGGTACTGTGAATTTGTTGCTGTACAAGTTGTGTGAAATGGGTCCTCGTTAATTTGAGATTTTTCCCATACTGTCAACTGCATACAGTGCTGATAATGCTCTGTGTTGTCCTGAAGGACATGGAAGTGATCACTAGTTCATCATAATGCTGTCCACACCTTCATGAAACAAAAGACCTGTCTATCCCTTTAGTGCTTTGTTCAGTTGGAGCTGGAGCTTGGCCTGGATGCAGCATTTGCTGCAGAAGGCAGGGTGACGCGTTGCTCGTCCATTCGTTTGGCCTGCGAGCGCATAATGAGGCTGAAGAAGTCCTCATCTGGTACGGTGGGTCCTCGGACCGGAGGAGGGGGAGGAGCACACCGCTGGTCATCCAAACGGGAGCCCTGGAAGGAAAACGTCAAAAGGAGAGAGTATGACTTTAACATCTGGTTAACAGGGTTTTTATGTTCTTGTTTCTAACTTGTTTTTGTACTTTGCTCCTCACTAAGACTGGAGCTGATCCCTTGCAGAGTAATCAGAATACTGCCCCCTGACTTCTGGCTAGGTCAAACAGACTGTCTCACATCACTCCTCTACTTATGTTACACTGGTTCCCTGTTGCGTTCAGGATCCAGTTTAAAAAGCTCATTCTTGCATAGAGGATTACACAGTCAGGCTCCTGTCTGTGTAGCTGATCTTCACCTTCACCCCTCAGCTTGCTCATTTGGGTCAAAAACACTAAATTTATTGTCTGTCCAATACACCCATTTAATGCTCAGCAGTAATCGAGCTTTTGTGGAACCGACACTGGACTTGTGGAAAGCTCTGCCTGCACTCTTTAACTCTGGATTCTTTTAAAAAGCAGGTAAAAACATATTTGCCTCGACCAGTGTCTGGGTACTGAGTATGCACTAAACCTGCTTTTTAATGCATTTACTGTGAATTTTGAATTTTTATTCAGCTTTATTTAAGTGTACAGTTTTTTTAATTGGTTTTAATGTCAGCATTGTATAATGTATAAATATTTTATGAACATTAAAAAGAAACAGTATTCAGTTACTTTCTGTTTGGTTTGATCAGGTACCTGGCACTTAACAAGCATATCAAAGAAGTCATCATCAGGCTCAGTGCTGTCAGCGTTGGCCATCAGGTGGCTGAGCACGGCCTGGTTGCTGTTTTGGTTGAGCCTGAGACCTGGCAGGCTTCCCCCTGCTGCTGATGACTCCTCTAACCGCCTGCCCTGGGCACTTGACACATTGGCAGACTCTGACATAGCTACAGATTTAGAGAAATTCAATATAAAGGACAAAAAAAAATAAGTAAAAAATTCACACATTATTTTAAGAGTGATTACATTTTGTGTGTGTGTGTGGACCTACATTTCCTGATGGTTCTGGGAGGTGAATCTGGGCCGCTGTTTAACGATAACCTGCTGCCTCTGTCCTGAATTGAACATCGTTGGTCATCCATGCGGTTGCTCTGGAATCGACTCAGCAGGTCAAAGAAACCCTCATCTCCAAGCATGTCAGGACTGAGTCGCTGGTAAACAAAAAACAAACAAACACACACACATGAAAACCAGCAAAAACAGAAAAAGGAACCATTCTCGTTTGATGATGACTAAATGAGCTCTGTGTCTGATCTCCTAATGAATTCCCCTTGGTCTGTGTACTTTTTGTGGTCCCTGTGCAGGTGTCTGGCTGGTATCCAGGGTGTTGCTGGTGTCCTGGAGGACCTTACTGGAGCCACCAGACTTGTACTTCTTCCCACGCAGACGGCTGACAAAGAAGAGCTTGGAGGAGCTCTTAGCCAGGGAGGGTTTGGACTGTTTTGTCAGGATGTCGCTGTTCCACTTTTGACCCTTCAGCACAGAAACAGTCCACAATTACCACAAAGGGTTAAGTAAGATGAAGCACTTCTGGAAGATGACGTGTAAATAGATCGGTACAGATGAGCAGTTCTTACATTTACTTTGTCTGGAGTGAGCTTCATCAGCTCCAGGTTCTCCATGCTGTGTCGTCTGTTCATCCTGGGCCTGGCTCCTATAAAACAAAAGACAACGTTCACACCTGTTACATAAGCTACAAATGTAGAACGGGTAAAATAGCATAACTTGTTGAAGGAGAGGTTTAAATGGTTTTTACCATGCAGGTTGTAGTCAATATCTTTACTTTCTGAAACAATGGAGGTATTTGTGCTATAGCTCAAACCCAGAACCGTCTGCAGATCAGATACATTCATACGAGCCGTCAGCTCCCCGCTCCTGTCTCCAGTCTGGAAGAGAAAAAAAACAAAAAAACAAAAGGACCAAACCAAAGGTAAGTTAATTTTATTGCTGAAGGATTTCTGTACCTGATTTTAAAAAGTTCGCAAAATAAATGTTCTTAGAGTAATTTTGAATAGCTTTGCTGTAAATATATAGTAAGAGCAGTATCTACCTCTTTGCAGATCTCCAGGTGTTTCTCAGCAAAGTGCATGGCTTGGTCATGGTTTCCCAGTGCAGTGTAAGCATTTCCAAGACTCCAGCATGCACGGCCCTCCCCAATTCTACAGAAAGAAAAACATATAAGTCCATGCCATTTAACTATGGTATAGTTACAATAAAAGAAACATCATGAAACCTTGTGTTTGCATCTGCACCTGTCATTGAGGTCTTGAGCTATGATGAGATGCTTGAGGTGATAGTCTATAGCTCTCTCATAGTCCTGGAGAAGTGTGTAGGTGTTGCCCAGACTGTAGCAGGCCTGAGCCTCCACAGCTCGGTCCTTTAACTGCCTCGCCAACTGCAGTGTCTTCCTAACATGCAAGCAGACAAGATGCTTCAAACAATGCACAGGGGCTTCATATTTTCTTTATACATTACAGTCCTACTTTCTACTAAGAAGCTTGTATGAACAGCACATAATACATACACGATAGAAGGCTTCTTTTTAGATATTGCCACTATTGATTTAGGAAAAGTGGACCATAGCAAAGCCTTTTGTGCCTAAAGTGTTACACTCATTTGATACTGCCTTCGATTCCCATACTTTTTAATACATATATGCATGTGCGACTTACTTGTAATGCTCAGCTGCCACTTCAAATTCCCCCAAAAAGATATAGGCATTCCCCAGGTTGCAGTAAGCCCGCCTCTCTGCTGACCGATCACCAAATTCCTTAGCTATGAGCAGACGCTGAAACAGAAACATTGGAATATATTTAACTTACCATAACGAGTAACTTAGTGAAGATAAAACATAATCTTGTGAACCCTTTATAGAGAAAGGCTTTTCAGGGTTCACCGTCACCTGTTCATGAGAAGCCACGGCTTTGCCAAAGTTTCCCAGCAGGTAATGTGTGTTGCCGAGGTTGCCATAAGTTCGACCCTGGGCTGCCCGATCTCCGATCTCCTTCACTATCGCCAAGTTTGCCCTGACAATGCGCATACGATCGAATAGTCACACAGCAGCTAGCTTTGTAATAATTTGGATAATTGATGTAAGTCAAAATAACAGCAACTTGTTATTAAACGCTAAATTACTATGATTAAAACAAACACACTCTGTCTTACTCATAGTACTCTGCTGCCTTCCTCAGTGCCATCATGACATCTTCTGGAAAATCTCCGGGCTCAGCTCCGCTCCAGCAGATGCTTTTGCCTTTGGCATGGTACACATTCCCAAAGTTATAGAGTGCTCTCGCCTGCCCCACCTAACAGGAAAAATAAGTTAGTGATGAAGATCACTTCCTTCTGAAACCCTAGAACCACAAGATGTGACTGTATTCATTAACACTCATGCTCTTGAACATGTTCCCTCACCTTGTCATTGATGTCCCTGGCTATGTCCAAGTGCCTCTGACAGCAAACCACAGCCTCATCGAACCGGCCCAGCACCTTCAATGTGTTTCCAAGGTTTCCACTGGCTTTGGCTTCTCCAGCCAAGTCGCCAATTGTCCTGAACAATACACATCATATTGTTAACAACAAATATTCTACGGTAATCAGCAGGGCTGTGGGTTTCTCATGTATGCCCAACCTTGTCAAGGTGAGATCATGCCGGTGGAACTCCAAGGCCTTGGCATAGTCATGCAGGTGGAAGTAGGCATTGCCAAGCTGGCTGTAGATAGCACTGAGCACTTGGAGGTCCTCTGTGCCCACCTGGATGGCAGCTTCAAAAAAGGAGACGCCTGCTTTGTAGTCCCCCACCTTACAGAGGCGCTCACCCTCCAGCGCCAGCTCCAGGCAGGACACCTCCATCCTAAAGCAGAGTGAAGCACAGTCAGTCCCTCAGTGTCAAATCTAAAAGCTCTGAACTGCTGTTTGATCTGGTCAATCCTCAAAAAAAAAAAAAACAGTGAAAAAACTCAGAAATCTTCTCTTGCTGTAATCAACAGCCAAATGGCTCCGATTGCATATGAAAAGCAAAACGTCCTTCAAAGCAAAAGGCTTTCAACAGGGAATGTTTGGCCACTTCCTTCCGCCTACAGAAAACAATCGAGTTTGTTTATTATGGCAGATCTCACATCCTTTTGACCTGCCTCAGAAAGTAAATCAGGTTCCTTTTTCAGTCAACTGAAGCAAAACTGAACCCGTGATATTCATCATTACCCTTTAACAGACATAACTTGAAAGATCCACGCTGGCAAAAAACCCCAAAAACATCTTCATCTTAAATTTCCTAAAATATTGCTTGTGAAATCAAAATGTTTGATTCCTAGCAACAGACACTGAAAATCTGGGTAACTCTTCGATCATGTTGAAATCAAAAGATGCCATAAATTTGTTTCTATAGGATAGAAAAGCGATGTCAAATGTCTGTAACAAGCACTCATGAAGCCACATGTGGCTGGGCGTAGGTGTTTTAAGTCAGATTAAATGTGTGTCAGTCAGTGGCTGGTGGTTTATCTGCAAATGCAAATTTAGTGTCATATTTATGCTTAGCAAAAACTGTTAGATAAGCCAACTTTGTTTTTCAGGAAACTGTATTGTTGGGAAGAGATCAGCTTCACAAAAAAAATCTATTCACTGTGTAGATCTCAAGATTTCCTCTCGTAACCACCCTATGGTTATCTGAAAGCTCTCAAAAACAGACCCAGAAATGACGCAAAAACACCAAACATAACAGCTTGCCTCACCATACAGCTAAGGCTATAATTTGACAACAAAGGCAAACATGGTGTTTGAACAATAAAGCTCAATCAAGCTCAGCTCAGCGGTCTTAGGCCTTATATTAAAGAGCTTACTTTTTGTTTACTGCCAAGTGAACACTATATCATTTAGCACTATAGCTGAGGAAAATGCTAGCCTACCTGCTGGCTTTTCGTGTCTTACAACAACAACAGCACATGGAGCATTTGAGAGGCATCTACTGAGGTATCCACTGGAAAAACTTCCAGGCTGCAGCTCCTTCTCTTTCTCCGAAGCATGGAGAGATTACCTTAGACCAAGTTGATGATGAAAAGATTGCTTGTTGCTCACTTAAACACAAAAACACTAAAAAAATAAATAGCATTCCTTCTAGGTAACATCAAAACCATTATTCATCTGACGTCACAGAGATAATTTAGCATCACGCGTTGGAAAACCTTCAAGGAGACGCGTGTGATGTTGTCAGAGCATTAACTTCCAGTGCATGGCAGAAAGGAAACTGCTCTCTCAGCGTTTTCTCGGTTAATCTGCTTGTCTTTCGTCCAAACTCGCTCTTCTGGTGACCTGGTCACCTGAGATTACGGCTGTAGAGTATGCACCTGACAGATTACAAAGCCGGTGAGTGCTATACAGATTGATTAGATGTGTCAGACAAGCACGACTCTATAGTGACGCGTAATGGAATTAGGCATACACCGATGAACCGGTGAAATTCTGGGCTGAAAGCAGTGTTTAAAATAACAAGAGTAAACCTGACATGAAACAACAGACAATGCCTTATTTGCTAGTGTCACTCACTGCGGTCAATATTGGATGACACTGAAGTTTGTAGGATATATTTGTGTACCTCTAAATGGAATAAATTCACCAATGTTAACAATCCAGTCAGTATTGAAAAAAATCATCTGTCCTCTCACCAAGCAAACGCCTACTCTATCTAAATAAAATGGACATGCATGTGAACATAAACAAAGTCAGTAGTGATGAATTTTTCAGGGCTTGTTTAAATATTGAAGCTCGTCAGAGCAGGTCTTTATGTGGCTGGCAGGTCACACCTGCTGGCAGAGCGCTTTACCTGGGAATGAAAGGACAGCTTTTTTTTTTTTCTTAAGAAAACATACCTGCCTTTAGCCAACAAAGACACATACTGCACTGTCAAATGAGTCCTCCTGTCATTTAAATTAATATCAATATCGGAATAGCACCACTTCCTCAACAAGATATATCATCTGTTACATGAAACACACACATCTTACATTACAAGCATTTAAATAATTAGAAATATAAAGAGAATTGCTCGTCTTAGCCATCAAGAAAACATTTCATCAACAGCTCCATCTGACCCTAGTGATGGGGGAAAACAATCAGAAGCTGAAAAACAAGAGCCACGCTTTCTATACTCAAACTACACTTTAGTGAAAAGACAAGAGATTCCTACCTGTAGCGGACATGAAAGGACTGCTCCTCAGCTCGCATGCTAACCACTGAGCCACTTGTATCCATTGAAGTGCATAATATGAGGGAAAATCCCAGTTTCGTTCCCGAAAAAATGGTTGCGTTTAAAAGTGAGACTTGGAGAGAAAGGAAAAAAAAAAAAGTCTTTGGTGAACCAAATAAAGTCACCCAATGTGTTCGAGTCTGCGACAGTCCCTCTGCTGAATGTTGACAGGGGAAGGTAAACCCATGAGTGTTAAAGCTGCAGAGTCCTGAGCGTCACTCCACACAGCTGCTTTCGTATAATGTGTGTTTTGCGTCACTGGCCCTCAATCTCTTGTTAGCGGCCCTCTGTGAAGAGAACACAAGATGCTGTACGTGAAGCCTCTTTTCTGGCTACCCGGTGCCATGGCAACACCAACCAAACAGCAGTGTGCACAAGCA
>VVAS01111491.1:0-10783 GCA_015103295.1 Ptychochromis oligacanthus | reverse complement strand
AGTGAACACAAGCATCAGTAATCTAAACTCTGTACCACAATTTTGAGTCCACTGGTTAGATAGTTAACAAATTATTCAAAGCAAGGCAAGAAAATTTGGTTCCATCTGTCTGTGTGACATGGGGAGAGAAGTTTTGAACACTTTAATTTTCCTGTTTATAAATCTGTCATGGCAACCGCCACCTTTCCTCAGCAACATTTTTTTTTTTGAAAGGATATGCCACCCTTTGCTGTATATGAAAATAAAAGTCAATGAAATGTCAGTTTTGGAGGGTTTTAAGCACTGAAACCTTTCACTGCCCGATGCTATTAAATTGTCTTTGCTGCCTTGTGTTTTGCTTAAAGAAAATCATGTTTGAACTCAGACCTGTTTGCCAGATTGCCAAAGTCCAGAATGACAAATTCTACGTGTGTGGCAGGGCTGAATAATTACATACTTTTTTGCCAACACTTTAAAGATAAACAGTGATGTAATTTCCCTACCTGCGCAGGTTCTACTTGCGTAAATTATGACTCAAAACTGACTGTGCAGACTGTCTTGTGTTGTATTGCTTACAATATGTTTTGTTTTGTTATGAAGTATGTTTCAAAGTTTTTATAAAATCTGGACTTAAATGTCATTGAAGCTGGACTCCTGGTGCGTATTTATTTCGATGTGATACTGATGACTTAGTCCTTCAAAACTGCTAGTTCAAGGCTTCTCAGCAGCAGTGAAAGAATTATAATTTGCTTTGGATACTAAGACAAACTATGTTTACAGAAGGAAAGGAGAGTGAAAGACCTGCTGGCCACATTTCTGGCCCTCCTCTGTACCAGCTGTGATGTTGTGTGGTCTTCCTCTGTGGGTCACCTGATCAGTTAAAGCACCTGAGGCAGACTATAGCTTGACTTGTGGGTTCAAAGACAGTTTCATGTCTCATTTCTTCCTAGGAGAGATGTGCTATCTAATGCATATTTGTAATGGAAGAAAACCATTTCGTCCCAGACCAGACAATTCTGAGTGCACTTATAGTGTCTCATTTTTAAAACAACATTTTTAATTTGTAAATTATTCTAAAACCAGGCATAACTGGAAAACCTTAAACATGTTTTCAGCCAAAACTCACTTCATGACCACCCAGTTACAGAAATGAAATCCACCACATTACAAAACCACACCAGTCACAGAACACCATTTACATGTCAAGAATAAACCACATCTTTTACTAAAGCAGCATTAATAAATAGCTAGCTTTGAGAAAGATACTGTGTGTGTGCAAATCAAATTCAATTATAATACACTGCTCTGGCAAGAAAAAATGGGGAAAAATGCAGTACATGGGAAAGAAGAACCGGATGGGATGTAAAAATGAAAGTAAGAAGAAGGGATGAAATCTGGGCTGCAAAGGCAAAGAGAGAAAGAGATAACAATAGATGCAGCCAATTATAGATTTGAGCTTCTATATCTGCCTCTCTGTGTCATCCTGCGATGGACTGTCCAGGGGGTACCTTGCCAATTGCCCTGTGTTGGCTGGAATTGTCTCTACCCCCTGCAACCCTGAGTTTATAAAATGGATGGATGGACAGAATGAAGGGAGGTATCAATAATGGAAAAATGCAGGTGAGGTAAAGAGAGAAGAGCAACTGGAGAGGAACAGGAGAGAGAAACAGAGAAATTATGAAAACTGGAAATGAGAAAGTGAAGAAGAGAGGAGGAGGAAGGTGCATTAGGTAATGAGGAAAGTGAAGGAGAAATAGGCTGCTGAGAAGGTAACACCAAAGGTCAGGGAGAGCTAATCAGGACAACCAGCCCCCTGCTTCCAACCTCGCTCCATGGGGTTGATGGGAAATCCCACTGATAAGCCACTGACCTTGAACTACCAGGGGAGAGGAATAACATGAGGAAAAAGTGAAGATAAGAGTTGTTAAAGGTAAAATGGAAAAAGTCAGAGAAAAGAAAAGAAAGAGAAAGGGTCATGAAAAGTGAAGATGGGGATCAAATGGCACTAGGACAAGTTTTAGAAGCAAAATCATAACTTATGCTTGGATATCTTCAGTAAAAAAACATATATTGCAAATTTGCTGATAATGAAAAAACAGAGTAGAAACAAGGAAGGGTGATAATGTAGAAATGGGTGTAGAGGGAAAAGGGAAAAGACAGAAGAGGATCAGATGAAGAGATAAGTGAACTCTAATTAACTTAATCCAGAGACACACAGTGCATGGTATTTTGGGTCATATATTGTCATTGCACAGAGGACAAGAAGGTAAAAAGATCATAAAGGTGTCTTTATCTTGGAGTTCCGTGTTTTTGTAAAGTAAAAATAATACTATGCAAACTCACTAGTTAGTTATGTAAAGGTACTACAACAACAACTGAAAATTCATTTATGGGTTTTATTCCAAGTCAAACACGATAGTTACAGTTTAATATAATTTCAGGAAAGTGGTTCCTCACACCAAACAAACAAACAAAAAAAAAAAAAGCAATTCATTTCAATTCAAAGTTGAATTGAATTGAACTGAACTGATTCTAATGCCACAGTAATTCATTTTCTTCCTCTATCATAACAGTATCAAAACTTGATATTTAAAAATCAAACAGGAGAAAGAGCAACAAATTAAGAGAATCCAAAAAATAGAAATCTCTTCTATTCTCACTTCTAGTCATCTCTGGATATTTAAGAATTTATGTGGCAAAATTTCTTTATCAAATTATCATCACTGAGGACTATAAATGTACAGGATGTTGCTGCTCCAAGCAGCTGGCTGTGGTTAATTCAGCACTCTTCTTCCCTGTTTGCAATGGCAAAACCTATGCACATTTAAATATATAAATATTCATCAATACATCATCTAAATTTACATTCACATAACACCATTTAAATTATTAGGAAAGCATACTCACATATTGCTTCTGGACACCATTCTCCTAACTGTATGCCACTGACTGCTCCAACTATTTCTTCTGTTGCACACACAAAGAAACCCTGCATGGACCCTTTGGTCACCATACACATTAAACAGTTCACCAAACTAAACAAATGCAAATTTAAAATGTGCATCAGCAAAAAAGGTTTTGAAACTTAGTGTTTCATAGCTTCTTTTGTAAACTTGTAAATACATTTGGCTGAGGGCTGAATAGCTTCTTTCATGGGAAGGATGCTAAATTGAATTGTGAAGTTTTTCTTCTTAAGGCTACATTGGCTCTGGCGTGATTAATTCAGTGTCTTTGTCTGAATATGAATAACTCAGACTGCCTCAGAATTAGAACAAGCACAACATAAAAATGTTGTTGCAGCTTTTCTTATAAATTACATGAAGTAATCACTTTTCTAACACATACCTCAAATATACATAATCAGTCTTTGAAACAAAAGTACATGTTTGTAATAACCGTTACCCCACACAGACAGCGTGTGTGTTGTGTTTTTAGGTGTGTGTTGTGGTGTCTGACTAATTGTGCTCTCTGTTTACGGCCCATTTGCACCGAAAACAGCAAGAACAAATGCAGCTTAGAGGGATTATTAGTACATTGTTGATTAGGGCAGAAAAGTACATTTTAAAGAAGACAAACAAGGTGATTACATGTGGGACGGCTGGATCAAACAGCACACTCAATTCTGTGACCAGCACATACTCATTCAACCACACCATCTCAGTTTAACATGTGGATATACAAGATTATTACACCTCTTTTTTGTCAGAGCTGTTGGTGTCTCATAGATACACAAGCTGTCCTTTGATGGTGCACCAGGTTATAGCAATAGAGATGATCAACTTCCTGTTGCTCACATATTACAAATGGATACTCGTAAAAGACTTTTTGAGAGTCACATTACACTGGGTAAGGATCTTTTTTTTTTTTTTAATGTGCAGGATTAATATCACAAAAGAATCTGTATCCTAAATTTACTTGTCATAGGTATGTGACTTTTTACTGCCTTTACTAAGACTTAGAATTTAAATCTATATCCTATTGGAGGGCGTAATGGATTTTTGCCAGCACACTTCAAAATTCCATCCATCCATTTTCTTCCGCTTATCCAATTCAGGGTTGCGAGGGAACTGGAGCCTATCCCAGCTATCATAGAGTGAGAGGCAGGGTACACACCAGTCTGTCGCAGGGCCTCCAAAATTCCTGTTGTTGAAAATCAGTAAACTACATTTAGGTATGTATGGAATAAACCAAAAAACAAATACAGTAACACATAGTACATAATGTAGAGGCTTATACCCACATACAATAGAAACACACACACACAATGCCCCTCACACACAATGTACAGAAATTTATGTATGTACCCACACTCACACGTATTTATTAGTAAAGTGCACAGTCTTGTTCTGTCCTGTTCTGATTGTTGGGAAGATTTGATTGGGAACACGTTCTCCTTAGAGAGCTGAAACTGATCTTTTTTCAACCCTACAAAACCACATCTCTATTTCTGTCACTCTCTTACTGTATTCTTTACTGTACCTCCATTTCTCTCTCTCTCTCTCTCTCTCTCTCTCTCTTATACACACTTCAGGGACCGAGTCCACATGTGGACAAGTGTCTTTCCTCTTTTTTCCTCATTTTGTCAGAGAAGTGGAGCTGAGTCCTTGGGGCACTGCTGTCTAATGAGCCGCTGGCTGCTTTGCGTTTGTCCTGTCAGAACAGAGAAACGACCTCGCTGCTGCCGCTGAAGCCATGCTATCTCTGTGGGGAAGCTAACCGGAGCTGCAGCATCTTTAAAAGGATTTAGAGCAGCTGAGCGTGAAATCCCAGTCTCTAGTGGTGGATATCCTTATTTAAACAGATGTTAAAATCACAACCACCTGGAAGTTTGGATGTATGAACACCTGAGGGCCTATCTTTCTGTCTCCTTATGTTTGTTTATCACTGACTGTAGTCATACATAGCCTAAAGAGAAATACGTTGTCTCTTTCCATCAATTCCTAAATGTATGCCACATGTGTCTATATTACTGTAGATTTCCAAAATAAATATAACCTCAAGTCTGTTAGATTCTCACACGAACTCTACGCCCTTTGTAAGATGCAAACAATCACTCAAAAATCACTTGCAGCAGACAGAAGTGTTATTTCAAGTAAATGGATAAAAAAAAAAAATCTTGGCAAAAAATCTCTTTGCTTATGTATTCAAGTGAAATCGAAGAATAAGCATAAAACCAAGCAGTTCAAGAGTACTATATACCCACAGATAAACATGCCCTTTAAATGAACTGATCTAATCTCATTTTCAGCCTTAAAATAGTTCAATTCTATTCAATTCAATTACATTCAATTTTATTTATATAGCGCCAAATCACAAGTCGCCTCAAGGCACTTTATATGTTAGGGTCATTAAATAAATTAAATGATTTTAATCCTGGCTGATCAATTCACTTTCAATCTAACTGAAGCCAGTACTACTTCAAGTCAACACTGAGTGGTGCAGTGTTTACAAGATAAACAGCAATTACATGAAGAGACATGTATTGTGGACTCAGCAGCATTTTGATGAACTGAAAAGAACAACATGCTGGTTGGAGACTTTCCAATAAAGTACACTTATTGCAGTTGCATTAATGAAATCACTTTTTTCATTAGTTGGCCAGGTTCATTATTTAAGTCTGGCTGCACATATTTTACTATTTTAAATATACTGCATTTAGTAAGTGATAACTAGAGAATAATGTGTCCCCTCCTTATATATTCTACATTTTCTGCACTCTACCTGAAGTGTCGGTAGTCCATCCATTGTCTGCCTTGCGGTATCATACACTGGAACATATGTCAAATGCATAATGTAAAAAACACAATCACAAGAACGCATACCAATAAAGACCTGAAACATTTAGGAAGTCTGCAGCAGTCAGAATGAAGCAGAAGGCAGGAGGAAAGCCATGACACAGACATCAGTGTGTTGCTGTCAGCACTCTGCGGCGTGTGTCGGCTCACTGCTGAGGGAGAGGGGAACCCCGCTGAGAGGAAAGTCCACCGAACGGCTCATCACACACAAGTGTGACTGTGTATGTGTGTGTCTGTGAGAGATAGAAGAAATGACAATACTGTTGCTGCATAGCTCTTCTTGATGTACTCCTACACACACCGTTGTTGTCATATGCACTACTCTATTTATGGAAGCCTTGTAGACATGTACATGGGAATTATTTCAAAATTAAACTTTTTGAAACTATGCATTTTGGCCTTCTGTGCACAAGAAAGTTGTTTTAGGTCACTGAGCACATATCCTTTGGAAAACCGTTTCCAGGGTGAAGACATTCAGAAACTGTGTTTGCAGTTTTAAAATACAAGCAGGAAAAAGGTGATGTCAGAGTGTCAGAGTCAGAGTGAATCTGACTGCCCAACATGACTGGGTTAGGGTAATGCTGTTTTTAAACAAGCTTCAGTTATATTTTTGTAGTTTGAAGTGGGAAATTAAAAAAACAAAAACAAAAACTGTGTATGTGGTAGGGTTTTCAGGATACTAGAATTTCAAACTCAATACCAATTTTGATACATGTGGAAAAAAAGGGAAAAAATTAAACGGCTTCCCCCCTAATGTTAACATGTGCGCCAACCAGGTTAACTTTTATGATGGCTGTTGTTGAAACTGGAGCATTGCTGATCTCTCCAAATTCCTCATAAAGTGTTGCTCAGTGTGAACGTTAACTACTGTTCATGCATTTTTTGACAGCCCTAGTACGTGGGTGCCTAGACCTGACACACGTTGTTAAATATATGTTATAATGGTTAAGCTATTAGCCATAGCTGCTACCTGCTACCTTAATGATAACTTAACAGGTGGCTAATGTGGCTATCGGGTAATTGCTAATACTAAAATGGCTAACATTAACTTGTGCGCTGACCAGGTTAATATTTATGACAACTCCCAGAAGGTTGATTCTGTTCATCTGGACGTAGCGTTTTCTGTGGTACAAACGTTTCGTCACTCATCTGAGTGACCTCTTCAGTCTCAGCTGACTGCAGGTTTCCACAACCTTATAAACAGTACATTTGCATAATGACCGAAACTAGCACCATTGGTTACCGCCCATTGTTAACCAATGGTGCTAGTTTCAGCCACTATGCAAATGTACCTGGATGCTTACCTGGATGACTGAGCATGCATCAAGACATTTATAACTGTTTAATACTTAAACGTTGTTTAAACAGGAGCGTTACTGACCTCTCGAAATTCCTCATGAAGTGTTGCTCAGTGTTAACCTGAACTATTGTGCATGTGTTCAGCAGCTAGTGAGGGAAGCAGCTGTGTGCCTGGCTGTCTGCAGCAGACCATGTGAAGTTGTGAGGGGGTAAAGGCCACACTGTTGGTATTGATACTCTTGCAAATGAGTACTGATTAGTATCTGAGTATCGATTTTCTTTTTGTTGACAACCCTAGTATGTAGGTGACTAGGCCTGACACACATTGTTGAAGCACTAGTCATAAGGTTAACATTCATGAAGATGAAGGAACATGGAAGCTAAACTTGTTTAGATTGAGATTTAGTTTAGTTTAATTTAGTTTTGAAACAAAAATCAGTCAGGATAACAATCTCCTGTTTTGATTGTTATGCTTCTCCTTAATGATAAAATTTTAAATCCAGAATAATGACTGCAGTGATTTTCTTTGATTTTTTATTTACAATGTCATACTACACAAGCGTAACAAGTGACAATACAATAAATGATAATTTTTTTCCATCTTGGTAACACCTCAAAAAGGTGCAGTTGGATATAGGACATTTAAATGACAGAAGGAGGATATATATGATGTTCTGTCATATTTCCTAATTCGTTAAAGTCTGCTTTTGAAACTACCTTTGTGACACTAACTAATTAGTAGACAATATTATTTCCTGTTCACTTACATTGTCTTTCCTGATTTAAACCTTGTTTAGGTTTAGGTTATACTGTAATACCTAGGTGCAAAACAATCACCTGAACAAGACTGTGGCATTCCTACCTTCCTTTCCTACAGCTGGCTTTTTCTGTTCATCTCTTCCTCCTTCCAATCTCTTCTCTATGCAGTGTCCTTCCTACCTTCCGATGCCTTCCACGTGCTCCATCTCATAACTGAATGAAGGTTAAATGCACGCACTTATCTGAGTTTTGAACAGTAACAGGGCATTACATAATCTACTTCACCATTTTAATCTTTCCCATTTGTCTTATCTTGGAATCGGAATTTCAGTTCGATGGTGCTACTGCTTCACTGATGCAATTTAGATTATTCCCCCCAGGTTGAGGAATGGTGTTTCAGCAGGTTAAAGCACAAACTGTACGTCATCATACCTGCAAAACTGTAGACTTGAATCATATTATTCCTTATCCACTCGTGACCTCCTTCTTTTGTGCTTCTTTACAGTGCTTCTTCACTCCTTGCCCATCCTACATCTCATGACCTTCAATCTGTCTCATACCATGTTCCCTGATGTTCAACAAATAAAGGAAAATGCTGCTAAATATCTACATAGCATCATCCATAGACGAGACTGAGATCTCCAAATCCTTCTGGAGGAGGAAAGTAACTTTTTATCTCTCATCAGCTTGTTTTGTTTCACTTTCAACTCTTAATGAGCAATTTTATCTCTGCAATACCTATATTCACCACTATCTGTCATAAATCAGCCATGAGAGGAGGAGGAGGAGGAAGAGGCAGAGGAGACTTAAGTAACTCAAATTTATCTCTGTGTGGTGCAGCACTGAATTCTTTTCCATAAGCGAATAAGAAAATGACAAAGACTTTTGGGTTAATTAGGGACTTGACCCTTTGGAGAACAGGCTACACAGTTTATCTCCTGCTATAACAAGCGTGTGGCTAACAGCCATTTAAAAACGCCACTTATTTACATTTAGAGTGAATCTCATGGCCCCAGCAACCCTTGACAGGAACCTTAAGACTCACAGTTAAAAAGAAACAAATACGTTTAAGTGCCAGCTTTTTAAAAAGTAATTAACCCATTTGTTGGAATGTCACGGTTCGTGAGTTTTTTTTTCTTTTTTACACTGAGCGAAGGTTTGATTAGACATGGCGTCGGTTTGTTATCCACTTAGGAATATCTGCCCAATTCATCTCGCCACCGTGTCCAGAGGCAAATTCCCATTTCTTGTGCTAGATTGGTGAGTGTGAAATCAGAAAGTTAACGTCAAATTGCCATGATAGAGAACTGTGTTTAACTTGGCTGTTCCTATTTAGAAATTAGTTAAATCAGCTTCTGGTATCTCTCTGGTTTGCTAATCAAATTGTTCCTGCTTGACACTCAGTTTTGATGTTGGAAGACGTCGATTTTGTGCCTGAATACTTTCTGAGAATACTTACAAATGCTTTATACAGCATGCTCTCATGCCACTGTCCTGTTTCCTGTAAATACAGTCCCTCCCAACAAAACAAATATATATGTCTGTACAACAGCGAGAAAGCGACTGAATTCAATGAACTTACTGCACTGATATATATCTTAAGTCTCAAAAGACCACCTATTTCTTACCTGAAATTGTCAGATAGAAAATCCTTTCCTATTTACTGAAATTTATAGATATTTAAATGTGAATGATTTCTCTGATGAGCTTAAGTGAAATAGTCCTGTTATACAGAAGAGTTAGGGACTGATCTCCTCTTGTCTTATATACTGAAGTATCCTTGTTCAAACCCTAAAAATTAATAGCAAAATGAATTCAAATTGAATTCGAATTCTGCACATATACAGAACTTTAACTTTAGCGGTTCTACAAGGCTACACACACACACACACACACACACACAAGGTGCTGACTTGCCATGGGGAACCACTTGGGTTCAGTGTCTTGCCATGGGGAACCGCTTGGGCTCAGTGTCTTGCTCAAGGACACTTAAGCATGCTGAGGGACCCAGGATCAAATTGCTAAACTTGCAATTATTGGACAGCCCACCCTACCACAGTTTGTGTGTATGCCCTCTTAACCACTTTGCACACACCACAGAGTTCTCAAACAGAAAAAAAAAAACAAACAAAAAAAAGCTGAGACTCTAGCTTAGGTGGAAAAGCCCATCCAGCCTGGTATTATGAAACGGCATTTAAAGTAACACACAGATTTTTTGAGTAATTTTGTGTGATATCAGTATACAGTTTTTGCTTTTCACACGTCATTTAATATATGTTTCGCCTTTGCTGAGTTTGTTAATGTCTTTGTCAATGAAATTTGCTGAATGTCTAAGGAAAAACTGAGAATGGGCTTTAAATGATCAAAAACAAGTTTATGTCACACTGCTCAGAATAAGATGTATTCAATAAATGGAAAGTTCTCACCAAACTACACTGTGACTGTAGTGTTCTAACATTACAATCCTTTCTTGCCCTCATCTTTCCTGTCTTTGTAAGGAATATTTTGTCCAAGCATGAACATTTTTTTTGTCATTTAAGTAAGCGAAATGACTAAAAACACAGAAAAATATACACCTCTACTGCCATCTACTCTGCTGCTCAAATGTGCTGCAACACACACAGTCAGTCAGCTCACTATAGCACAGCTGTGCACCATTGACGCAATCGGAGGTCTCGAGGAAGGGCTTAAATGTTGTGAGCAAAAGTATCCCACTTTGCTCCTAAGACAAGCAAACCATTGTGGGTACGCTGAGTGCTTGTAACAGCTGGACCACTCGGCAGTTATCTTGGACCCCAACCCTGTGGTGATGACAGGCTCAGCTTTGCCCGAAAGCTATCTTATCCACAGTCTGCACATGATAACATGATAGATGAGTGTGCAGACAGGCCCAAGGAGTGTACTGGCACAGAGCAACAACTTCTATACTTCTACTGGGTGGTACTTTACAA
>VVAS01111479.1:0-10578 GCA_015103295.1 Ptychochromis oligacanthus | reverse complement strand
TTGTATTTATTAGTATTTGGCATGTTTGTGTTTGTGGGTCTGTGTCCAGCTTGTGCTTCCTCAGTAGCATACAATTACATGGCTCAATGTACCAGCTAATGACATACACACCCACACACACACACACGCGCACACACACAGACTTTAAGCCATCCATCCATTCCATCCATCTTTTACTTGCTTGTCGTGACAAGTTCATTGAAAATGTCGTGTTTTGGATAACGAGGTTGTGATGAGACTCAATTTGTAATACTTTGTAACCTGGTCTGTTTTTAGCTGATGACTTTTTCTACATGTATTAAGGAGTTGTTAGGGTTTCTGATTTCATTTCTATTTGTGCTGGTAGCTCCTCTATATTTTAATTGCCAAGTACTTTGTGACAAATAAGTAACAATGCAATAACCATGCCAGTCTAGCCCTGTGATGTGACTCTAACGCCACTGTCTTAAGACCTGACCACATATAAGGTCAGGGCTTATACATAGGTAACCAGTGTATTTGCCACACCCTAATATGTCAAACAGCGGGATCCTTTGTTCCAGCTGGTGGTTGCTACCATCACTGAGAGGTTAATACAGTTAAGGTACCTGGTTGACTGGGCCAAGTAAAATATATTTGTGAGAAACTCTGGTTTTACATTGTTTTTGTTGTATTTTGAACTAGATTATTGAGTCTAAAGAATAAATCATACAGTTCAGACGCAATAATAATTATTCAATAAAAACTCACTACGTTACTAAAGCATAGCTGTTTAGCTTTATTATTGATTACCAAGAAGAGTTGATCTTTACCTGGGCAGATCTTCCCTTTCTTTGTCTCCTTTCCCCTTCTTTGACCATATCATGGGTTTAGGGGTCATAGTACTCCATGAGATGAAGGTAATGGCCTTTGAAATTACTTTGTTAGCTGGACACAAAGTGACACGTGGTCCAGTCAGCAACAACAGGATGTTGGGAGAAGAGGGTCAGAACATACAGAGGATCATTGCTCTCAGTCAAAGGGCATCATGAAAATACTGAAGCCCAGATATATGAAACAGTATCTTCTGATAATGTTATTGATCAGAATAATTGAATAATGCCATTTATTTACAGTTTATCTGTGTAGTTGCCATTTTCATCCAACTATTGGTTTGATTCACAACAGTATATTCCAGGCTTGTTCAAATAAGGTCACTAGGCAACAAACGATGAGACAATGCATTTATGTATAGATATTTAAAAGTGCCATACAAGTCTTTTTTTGTTTGTTGTCTGTTCAGCAGTGTTAGTTTTGTACAAATACATGTTTCATGCACTTTTAGAACAACCTCTGAGTGTGATCTAGATGTCTACTCAACTTTCACTTTTGAACCAGTTTTAACCTATTGACTGATAACTTTTCATTTGTGTCCTCATCAGATCAGTTTTACTTTGATTTATGACTAAATATTTACAAAACTAAACCTATCAACCAACAAAGAATTAGGAGATTACAAAGCAGTACTGGGGACACACTGATGTCACCAATCAGTCTGTAATTGTTCTTTAGCCACTGAAGATATAAAAAACAAAAAAGTATTTACCTTTAACTCAGTTATTTCATGCAGGCTTCCCTCAGAGTATAGTCGTGACACTTTTAAAGGTTAATATTCAGACGTGTCCTCTTCCCCACGGCACAGGGCTCTCCCTCAGCCCTGCACAGCTTTATCCTTAGCTCAGTCTCTATTAGAAGATTATCTTATAATACCCATCATCCAGCACGCTGCTCCCTGGATGAGTTGTTTTATGATGTATTCTGGAAGGAAGCTCACCCATGGTTAATGTCCAAATTCTCCTGTAATGTGCACATGTAAAGCTTGAATTAACATCAAACAGCCCCTGGCTCCCATGTTTATCCCTTCATATGTAATTTTAAGGATCATAAGATCATGGAAGCTACGCTTCCTGCCATGTACCACACTTCACTTACTCTATTCCTTTTCTTCTTTCTTTTTCCATTGTCTTGTAAAAGTATGTTCTACTCCTGTTCTCCAAAAAAGTCAGACAACTTTGTACAGCTTTGAGCCTTGTAATCATTCTTCTTTTACATTTATAGACACATTATATTGTCATATGCATGTAGCTTTTCATACTACTGTCCATGAAAGTTTTATGCCAACATTATGGGGGCTAAAGACTTCAAATCCATTAGAAAAGATCATAGCGCTCTTCCCTTGTCTTAAAAAAAATAGATTGACAATAATAATAATGGTTTAGGGATTTTGTACAATCTTTTGATTATATTGATTATATGATTATACTGTGAGATCATTTTATATTCTATCATGCAAATTTGTATTTCTAAGTGAAATGCAAGTCAAATTGAACATAATTAGTTGCTGATGTTTTGTTGTACACATTAGAATGGTTTTGCCTGATGTAATGCAGAACAGTGGAGCTCTTTAATTTATTAGATCCACTGATTTATCAAATGAACAATTTGATTATTTAACTTAATTTTAAATGCACTGTCAATGATGTGACATACATTGTATGCCAGTATCAGAAAATATCCTCATTAATAAAGTGATTTTGTGTTCAGGGATTTTTGCAAAACCACATCTTTACAGTTTTACCTTTAACAAGCACTAGGTTACATACACCGCAGTCTTTGTTTCACCAGCATGTGTTTGACTGTGTAGTGGGAAGCAGTTTCACACTGTACAGTTGACACAGTTAAAGCAAAGCTTGATACAGTGTGGGAGATAACACATTACAAAGTACTACTATACTATAATCAAATTATATTTGTCTGTAACACCATAATATAATGGCTTCCTAAATACAGTAATCACATTACAAATACTAATCAAACATTTACTGTATGTTGGTACTTGTGCTACTTAAGTTCTTCAGTTATCTGGATGATGGTCAGGTAGAAAAAATAAATCTCAAAACTTGTCTTTTTGTACACCTGTCACCTAACTTAACTTAGGGCTGAGCCGTAGACTAAAAATGCAGAGCACTCACAAATGCAGACCACTTTGCATATGTGAATGTGCAACTGAAGACTGATTTTCAGCGGGTAACAAAAGCAACAATGAACAGTCTTGAAGTGATGTGCATTTCTAAGTTACAGTTGCTACTGGCTTTGTAGTAATGCTTGCATATGTTGTCCTCATTAGAACTGGAATGTATGCCAATAAGTGGGCAGATGTAAGGTTTCACATTCTATTGTTAACTGGAAAGTATCAGACTCTGGCGATGTTGCATAGTAACACACATGTAATTAAAACAGCTGTATAACAACATACTTTTTAGGGAATAAAAAAGTAATGCATTACTTTTTAAAGTAGCAAATAATGTGTAATGCTTAACTTTTTGACTCCATAGTATATAGTTATGTGAAAAAGAAAATTCTCACAGGATTCAGTGCAGTCCTTTATTCACAACTCTCTTAAGGTCCTGCCATAGCATTTTAATCAGGTTGAGTTCTGGACTTTGACTGGGCCACTGCAACAACTTGATTCTTGTCTTTTTCAGCCATTCTGTTCTAGATTTTCTGGGTTTTTTGGGGATCTTTGTCCTGTTGCATGACCCAATTTTAGCCAAACTTTAGCTGTCAGACAAATGGCCTCACATTTGACTAAGAATACTTTGGTATACAGAGGAGTTCATGGTTCGTTCAATGACTGCAAGGTGCCCAGGTCCTGTGGCTGCAAAACAAGGCCAAATCATCACCACTGTGCTTGATAGTTGGTATGACGCGCTTGTGTTGATATGTTGTATTTGGGTTTCACCCAATGTGGTGCTATGCATTGTGGTCAAACATCTGCGCTTTGGTCACGTCTTTCCAAAGGACATTGTTCCAGAAGTCTTGTGGTTTGCTCGATGTAACTTTGCAAACCTAAGCCAGTCTGCCATGTTCTCCTGGCAACTCTTCCAAAAAAGCCATGCTTGTTCTGTCTAACTGAGGCTTGTAGAGTCTCAGATGTAGCTCTTGGTTTTTTTTTTTTCAGTTGCTCTGAGATTTGCACGGTCTGACCTTGGGGCGTCCACTCCTGGGAAGATTGTGGCATTGTGTTAACACACCTGAATACTCCAGACCAGCAAACTGCCAAAACTTTTGTCATTAGAGGTGGTAACACTGGATGATCAGTTAATAATCAGTGCATTTGATTAGCAGCAGTTGGATTCTCCTTCCCCTCTTAATCCTGTGGACTGCATAGAGTCCTATGAAAACTTTTTTCATATGACTGTGGTTCCCGAATATAGGCTTTTTCCTCCAAATAACCAAATAGCTCTCTAGTAAGTCATTCATTCAGTGATCTGTGTCACCTTTTAAACTTTTTTGCTGTCATCTTTAACATGTTTTCCTTCTTTCTTTCTTTGTTTATGTCCTTGTCAGCCTTATAAAAATGTTCTTATAAGTCTGTAGAATCTTGCTATTAAGTTAAAAGACCTCAGAAGTCGAGGCAATCTACCCGATAGAAGAATCAATGAGTAATATGGAAAACCCTTCTAAAACCTCCAAGAATTGTGCAGTAATTATATGACTCACAGTTTATGGCAATATTATTTATTTTTCTCCATGCAAGCCATCAATAATGCATTGAACTTCTGACCCAGCGTTCTAATGATGCACATAACTACATGATAAACTAAAAATGAAACATCTGATTCTCCCATGTAGCAATTAAAAAAAAGGCTTGCTTTTGCTTCAGCTCGGCGAAACAGCATGTGAGTGCACTCAGAGGCGTGTGTGTGTGATTGCCTGTGCCAGCTACCCTGTGAGCAGACGTGTAGTTTCCACCAGCTGTGTGTGACATATTTGCTGCGCTGAAGGGCAAATGTGATGTAAAGAATATGAGGCGGGGATGGATGGGTGAGCTGAAGCCAGCCGTGAATACCAATGTGCTGCTTCTTGTCTGTGTCTCTGTCTGCCACCACCTATCCTGCTACAGTATCTTTCGGGCTCTCTCTTTGTTCACCCTCTGTTCCTTCTCTCTGACATCACCTAAAGGAGCCTGAGGCAGTTTGAGCAGCAGCGTTATCACCACTCTGAAATACGGTTTCAAACATTGATGGATCACTCTGCGTCAAGTTAAACCAGAAAAATACTTTCTGTAACATAGTAGCAGAATGTCTATACATTTTTAACACCCTTGCAGAGGAAAAACACAACCAAATCCCCAATCTGTCAGTACCATGCATTTATTAAACATGGATAAAAATCCAGCCCTGGCAGACCATCAAAGCTGGTCATCCAGTACCTGCACTCAAAACATTTGTCTTACCTTCTACCACTGATGACAAACACTGGAGGCAGAGTACACCCTGGACAGGCTGCAAGGGGGGTCCTTCCTGTAACTTTAACTAAATGATTTTAGTTAAACTTAAAAGAAACCTTAGCAGTAGAGAAGGTACAACTGAAGACAGTCACATGACTCCACCTTCTTCTGGTGAAGGTCATTTTAAACACATTTGGATTGTACTAAAAAATGCTTTGCTGCTAGATGTGAAAATGCACCTATTGATCTTTTTTGGAACATGCTTCAGCCACAGTTACCTATAAACCAGTAGTCATTATGTAACCATTATAAAAGGCTGTGCGGTTTAGAATCAAGGTCAAGGTTGCCTTTATTGTCTTTCAAAGAGAAAAATAATCCTTGGATTGAAGAAACAGAAGACACTGCATTAAGACTTGAAATTGACTTGAAAGTGCTCCAAGTTAAGTGACCATATCGGTCACTTGTTTCTACCATCAGGTCCAGTCTATAAGGGTTGCTGAAAGTATATATAAGAGAGTTTCCAGCTTGAAAAAGAGTGACAAAGTCTGTATCCATGGTATAAAGCACAGGATTGTCTGCCAGGAGAGTAGCATCCAAGTCTCATGTGGAACCATTATTTACTTACGTGTTAGAAAAATATATTTCCTAGGTTCCCATGATGATATATTCACATGACTGATAGAGGTCCATTAATTTTAAAATGTCACTGCCACCCAGAGTCAACATCCTCAGTGGCAGGGACATAAGTCACAGGATTTTAAACCAGTAGACTGTTTTGCATGATCACATGTTTTTTGGACTTTTTTGGACTGGCTGGTTTGGTTATGGCAGTGGTTGCTACTCGGTTAAGATTAAGCACTACAGAATACTTGATTAGGTTTACAAACATTACCTTAATTATATGTTGAAATTCTAAAAGAAATTATTGGGTTAAGGGAAACATCATTGCAACATAGTGTACACATGAATTGACTTGTAATAGGCTGTAATATGAGCTTGCACTGATGACCTATGGGGTAGTTTTTTGGGGGGAGGACAGTCTCTGAGTAACTCAAGACCATTTTGGCAACCTCCCAAAGAAGTAGTTGTAGTCTAAGTTGCAGACCACATGACAAACTTGGGCCCACATATGCAGAAATAACATTTTAAAATCATAAGCCATATAAAAAAAATTGCATTTTCCAACAGTGCAAAAGCCATTGCCCAAACAAACATAGACACATCCAGATGACTGAAGGTAGATTTACTGTATAGTAACAAACAGTAGAAACACCTTTGAATATCAGAATTGGTGTCTTATATTGGTCAGATGTGTGTATACGGAGCTCATGTAATCACTTTCTATCTGGTTTATATCCATGTTTGCTTCACTCTTCATGCCTGTTTCTGTTTTTGTTTTGCATCTCTCCTCTCTCCACCTTTCACTGGAGATCTGTTGTTTTTCAGCAGCAGTAATTCTGTTTTTAAATCAGACCTACTGTTTTCGCCTCCTGACTCAGCCCTGTGTGAATTAGTAATGAGTCGGTTTTCTTTACCTTTGGGCAGCTCTGGGAACAGCTGGCCACAGAGTGGGCTGATCAGTATGCACGAAGCATTTCATCCTGACTTTCATTTCGTTGAATTTTTGCTCTCAATTTGGCCAGTTTGGAGCAGCTTTCGGCCTTGGAAGGCTTTGTGGATTCAGCCTCCGGGGTTTCACGACTCCAGATGATGTGAAGTAGGCCTCTGCTGGCCTCTGTGATGAGTTGTTTGTGCTAAGTTTCGAATGAAATGATACACGAGCATCCGCAGTCCTGATGTTTTCTCACTCCCTGCCTATTCATCCAACTCCATCTCCGCAGTCTCTATGGCTGGCATAAATACACTCCCATTTCTTTTCGTTAAGCAGCTGATATTATTTAAAAGCAGACATAAGTAATTTCTTTGGCCATTGGACAGTCACAGCCTATACTAACTAAAGACTAACATACTGGAACTCGTAACAAGAGTGTCCTATCACTCTAGTGGTGTTTCATGCGAGGCAGGCAGTGTACTGTGCCTTGTTTGATGAAAACATATTGCTGCTAGTGAGTGAAAACCCTGTTATTCCGTCTACATCTGTTATTCTCTCTACGTTTGTTATTTATTACTAATTAGTAGATACGTGTGCACGTGCATTACAAACATACAGTTTATGGATGCACCTTATTAATCAAGCTTGCTAGCATTAGCTGATAACTAAAAATAGCTCCACCCTCTGACGCCACCTTTCTGGCTCCAAAAAAAAAAAAATCCATCTTTTACACAGTCTATGTACAAAATTCAAGAAGAAGCTAAAAGCAGCTAAAATCCCGAGGTAAGGACTAAAGTCTAGTCTCATTCCTCATCATGCTGAATCTACAAGCTGCGTGTCAGATAGTGAACCCTTAAATCATGCTATACTAGGTGCAGGACTTCTTTATCTTGAGGCCGCCCGAGGCAATTTTTTGATACGATACAGTACTGTGCAGAAGTCTTGAATCACTCATCGTTTTCAAAATATTTTGCTAGAAAAATTCGAAAGTGCAGCGATTTATTGCAATTTGAAACATGTGCAAACATACATGGAAATACAGTATGTGAGGCAAAACAGAGTTTGTACAATTCTAACAAGCCTGAAAGTCAATATTTGGGATGACCACCTTTATTCTTCAGCACAGTCTGAACTCGGTACATATTGATGAAGACTCAAACCAAAAATTTCATCCCTCCATCACACCTGTTGCCACTAATTTTCATTCCAGTTCTTGTGTAATTTGGGATATCTCAGCCTTTTCTCCATGTTTCCCTTCCTTAAGAATGGCTTCTTGACAGCCAGACACATCACTAAGGTCCTGTGTCGGGTCTTTGCTGGATTTTTTCCTATTTATTTTCAGATACTGTTCATCTGCTGTAGATGCAATGAAAAATTGGTTCTTTGCTAAGTTGTCTGTTATGTGTAGACTCAACACTGGTTCATCCCTTGAGTTAGGTGCCTTTTTTATGCTTGAATGATTCATAAGTCAGCGTTAAGTGGCTTAACAAACAAACTGAATGACAGGAAGATGTGTCCCAGAGTCACTCATTTTCAGAGGTACTTCAAGAATTGGTGCAAGAATTGGTAAATAAAACTCAAACTATTACGAGTGCTGGTGAGAGTCCCTAACCATAAATGTACAAAAGCATAAAAAGAGAATAATCACACGGTTATTTGTGATATTAATATATGAGTATTATTAACATAATATCTGTATTACAATTTTAAATTCCGGTTATATTACAGCACCCTTAATGCAGAGCTTGATATATGGTGCTGTGCAAATTCAGACAGTTTAGATATTTAGATTTTTATCCATTACGTAATACCATCAGGGCAGTAAAGAATGGCCTAAATATATTTTTACAGCAGGACATGGAGCCCAAGCAAACAGCCGGAGCAAGGAGTTCATGTACCAAATGGTCTGGAGCCCACACAGTCCTGATCTCAACATCTTGGAGTCAGACTGGGAATACATGAAGGGCACTAGTAACAGTCTTAATCCACATCTTCAACAAACTGGACAACCTATCTGCCAAATACACTGAACAGCCGGTGCAGGAGGACTGAGGAGAATGGTTGCTGTTTTAATGGTGCTCTCACCAAATACTGATTTGTCTTAGAAGTTTTTCCGGTTCACTGCATTTTGGAATTAACTAATTTATAGAATTTACAGCATCCACACTTCCTTTCAGTGCCTGCGTTATTTGCCCAGTACCATATACTTTTTTCTATGTTCCACTGGGCTTTGCTTCGCTGACAATAACAAAAATGCATGCTAAACACAACCTTGTGATTTTTTTGTTTCTTTATATTCCATACTGAGCACTACGATTTTTTTTTTTCTTCTTCTTTTTTTTAACATCCTGCCTTTTCAGCCTCCAGCACCTGACCTGCTGTGTTTTATATGCTTTACGGGCTCGGCGAGTTATGGCAACACACTTTAACAGCTAATCTGTAGCAAGGCGCCCTGCTAGCCTGCAGTGCTCTGCTTGCTCAACCACACCAGAAGCTATAGAGCCCCATTATGATGTCCTATCAAACCCCTCATATCGCTTGAAGGTCAAGGGCACTTTATGTGAAGGATGTGAAATCTGCCTGATATTATAAGGACTGAGCTGGATAAAAGTGAGAGAGAGAAAGAAAGACAGAAAAAAAGAGTCATTTGGGTTCCTATAAAGAAAAAAATCTCACCTGTCCTTTCATGCTGGGAGGTTTATGGGTGACCAGGGAGCTGTAATTGGTGGCTCTCAGGCTGCGCTTTAAGGGAGCAGAACCTGCAGGTGATGGTAATCTGCTGGATCTCATGGTACACATACATGTGAGCACGTTTGTACTTTAAATTCACATGCACACAACCAGACCATATGTCTTGATGTGCTTGTGGTGCCTTAGAGGGATTAAGTGTAATGACTTTTGCATTCTCAATGGAATGCTAAAAAAAAATCTGTCATTTTCTTTGTCTCAGACAGGGACATGGGTGATAAATGAATGGAACATCATCTCTCAGAATAGGTTTGGCCCAACAACATATAACACCAGTACAGCTTCAATGGGCCTTATTTATATAGCACATTTATATATAGCCCATTGATTCTCCAAATCTCTGAAACATTACATGAGAAATGCAGCATGGTTCTTCCAAAGGATCTTCCGTCATTTAATGTTTGGATGAAGGTGGTGGAGAGTGCTGTGAAACACACTGATCCAAACTCTCCCATAGGTGCTCAGCTGGGCTGAGATCTGGTGACTATCAAGTTCACAGAATATTCTTCACATCATTTTCATAGTAATTTAATCAGTGAGCCCTATGTCCTATGAATGAAGGCATTGTCATCCTAGAAGAGACCGCCCATCACGATAGAAGAGTGTCATTATAGGATAAAGGTGATCACTCAGAACATCTTTGCATTGATTTGCAGTTACCCTTCTGTTTAAGGGAACACGTAGATCCAAACCATGCCAATAAATGCCAAGCACAGCCTCCATATGCATTTACTGTTGTGGTTAAAGGTTCAGGTGCTTCCTTTAATTTGCTACCTGCCTGTATTTATTACTTTTTTGGGGTTCTAGAAACATATTTTCCCATTATTAATTGCGAACAGACACTGCTCTGAGTAATTTTTTTTTTTTTTCTGCCACAGTTGCAAAATGTAGAATAATTTAATCTCAGTGATCATCTTCGCCCTCTTCACCTCCCTATGTAAGTGGCTTGTGATATGTTCTGTCTATGTGTGTGTGTGTGTGTGTGTGTGTGTGTGTGTGTGCGCACTCGCATTCCTCCTTGCAAACG